>VZUA01102960.1:15080-31856 GCA_013401035.1 Horornis vulcanius
TTGTCTGCAAGGAAACAATAATCTTCCAGATGAAAATCCAAACCAAATTGCTCCAAAAATCCTGTAGAGGCTTCATTCTGGTCAGCTTCAAAAGTTCAATAAAAAATAGGAAAAAAAAAATCACTGTTGCCAGCAAAACAAACAACATATATTAAGCCTTTTTATTACCATGGCTAATGTTTTACTGGCTGTGAAATCACATTTTCCAGGATGAACTGTCTCAATACACTTTTGAAATACCCTGGTAGTGCTCAGTGTCCATTTAAAAGGAAAATTCTGTCCCAGGCACAGGCAGCAGACAGAATTCTTCTGCCTGAGGACAGCACAAGACACACAGCTCCATTCAACCAGATTCAGACAGCTCCACATCCTCCTGTTCATGGGAATCCAGCTCCTAAAGACAGGATTTGGGATTCTTGGTGGGTGTACATTCATTTTCCTGCTCCCTAAAATGCATGTGAAATATTTAGTAATAACATTGGTAATAACCACAAGGACTAATATTGTTTTTCTTTCGTCAGCAAACAACACAACTTGCCAAAAGAAAGAGAAGCATTAATATTTCTGTTTATTCTTGGGTAAAATGAGGCATGACAACATTTTTCCATGGACATCATATAGGCCATACTTAACCTGTTACCTGTACCATTTCTTGATTCAAAATTCACCCAAAGTGCAGTCCTGGAGTCCTTACTATTTCAGCTTTTCCACTGATGTCAAATTTTCAAGACAAGTGTGTAAGGACCAGTTGTGTTTGAAACTTTCATTAAGTTCTTCATGCTTTAGAAGGACATTTCAGTGGTTACAAGCAGTGATTTTTTATTAAATATGTATAAAGTGCTGGTATTTTGCCTTTCATGTGCCTGCACTGGATCGTGGAGGAGAGATACAAAAGTAATGTTATGGTTCTTATTAGACATTATTAATATGATAGTCAGAAGAATACATTTACAGCAATGCTGCTCTGCATGAGGTGCTGTAGAGACAAGCAGTTAATCAGAATTCTTGATGCAAGGAGCTCACATCTTACATGAAAACTTAAGAGATATATTTGTCCCCTGTTTTTTTTTTTTCCCTTTTTCCTGAAGCACACAAGTAATTTCTTCCTATAACTGCACAGATCTAAAAGGATAATTTCTCCAATTTCTTTCTATGCTGAAGATGCTGTTTTGGGGCAACAGGATCTATTTGATCTATTGAACTTAATGTTTTGTTTCTGCATAAATAAAAAAATAAAGAAAGATTTAAGAAATCTTACAGTATTGTTTATTAAATAAAAAGAAAGAAGCATGAGGACTGGATCAACTCTCACCCTCAAAAGTATATACTACAAAAATCTGAAGTAACTGTTCTCACAGTTCAAGTGATTCAAGTTACAGAGTTTTCTCCCAGATTTTTTTTCCTATGACTATTTAAGGAGTGCAGGAGGTTCAGGGAAACCAACAGCAGCCCAAATAAAATCACATTTGAATCCCTATTTTCTGCATTAAAAAAAGCTGGGGCAGAGCTTCCAGCTTTGTTTTCCTCAGAAAAAAAAAAAAAAATCAAAACCCCAGGCCTTTGTATGAGAGCTTGGGGACAGATGCTGTTGCTGAGGTCCCAGATTGCAGTAAAACAACAGCATGATGCCAGGTGCAGGTGTTGGACTCCACCATGGGCACATCTGCTAAACCCTGGCCCTGAACCAGCAGAGCCCTCCTTGCAATGTGTTGTAACAGGAGTTAGAGCTGTGCCTTGCAGTCGTGACAAGAAGTCTTCTCATCAATCTACAAAGTGACTTTCAAAACAGGTGATTCAACTATTTTGCTAATAACCAACAAAGTGTAAACCAGGAAAAAAAAATTCTAGATGCTTTATATCAAGAGAATGGGATGTCTGAGGAGTGTATGAGTGTTTAGCATTGGACACCTTCAAGGGCAAGTTTGACATGAATAACATTGATAAAGGTGCTCCTGCCTTGGGCAGTGAATGTACTGGCTGACCTTTGGAGGTCTTTTCCAATACCACAATGCTGTGAATTTGAGAAATCAAATGACTTGTCTCAGAGATTCCTCCTGGGAGCTTAGGACAGACCTTACCACTCAATTTCCTTGCAGAAAATTGTAACTCATCTGTCTTCCTTTCACTCTGTGGACACAGTAAAACTGCAGCACACAATTCAGACAGTGCAAATAAACACCACTACTGCAGAGACATCTAAGCACCACCCTAATGCCATTCCAATAACAATTCACCTCCTCTTTTTCTCCTCAGTGATACCACATTTTGTAACTATGCCACAACTCTTCTTCAGAAGAGAAGTACTCAGCCTCAAGAAACATTTGGTTGTAAGGTTACTGAAAAAATAATCAGAACCAAGAAGCTGCTACAGGGGAGTGACAGATATCTGCTTCTCACCACGTGGTCCTTCCAACACTCTTTCCTCTGGTCTTGGCAAATGTAATTTTGCCCAGTCATAATCCCCACAAGATCCTGACAGAATGTTTTGCCCACCATTTGTTTTTCTCTTCACTCTATGCATTTTTCAATCGCTTTTCTCCCCATCAGTAAGAAACCTCCTTGCTGTGTTTCTTTTCTGCTTCAGTGTCTATCCTCAGCTTGCCTGCCCACTGCCTACTTTTCATCAGAACAGTGTTATTTCTCCCCCCAGCTGGCCCATTATCCTCCAGTGCCCAGAACACTTGTCAGTCAAGACATTTCCAGACAAGGGCTTTCACCCCACTCTAAGGCAGAGGCCAGAAGCTGCTGAGAGCCTCTCTCCATCTTCACATGCAAACAATGATAACTTTCCTTCCAGAAGCTGCAGGGAACAGGAAGCCATTTGGATGCTCTGAACTTCTGAGACATTTGTCAAGTAGGAATGCTTGAACATGGTTCAGGTGATGAAAGCAGCAGCACAAACCCACCCTGTGCAGCATCTTCTCAGCATTGTGACTTCCATGAAGGCAATGATGATCAAAATAACCTTTTAAATATAAGCCCAGAAGTGCTTGAATCAGAGTGCCTTGAAATAGAAAGTGCCACTTCAAATAAAGCAGTGAATCAGAAACCTCAGCAGATAGTAGAACTATCACAAACACTACAACAATTTATAGAGAGCAATCAATTAGTGGATGTGGGTTGGAAAGACATGAATCTTTTGGAAAAGAGTTGACTTTCTTTAGCCTTTACCCACAGAAGGGTAATGAGCCACAACAGAGGATCGAATTCTGCCCTCTTTAAAGCAGCCAATCCATTGTAACTTTCAGGACTGCAAGAGAGATTTATCCAATGCATCCACTTTGGGATAAAACAGAACAGGGATGACTGGAAAGGGCCAGAACCTGTGCACTTTTACTGCTCTAACTCCTTCTGATGAGCTAATCCAGCAGGAAAAAACCTCCATGTTCATGGACAAGGAAGTAGTGAGCCAAGTTCATCCACTCCCATGTTCCCACCAACATTCCCAGCTGCTGTTTTAGTTTGTGACTAAATCACCAGACTAATTTTAGCTTCTTGGACACTTCCAAAAAGTTACAGCTTTTACAACACGTGTAAAACACGTCACATCTGGAAGTCTCAGGTCTCCAGCTCTTTCCAAAAGTATGGCCTTGTTGCCTTTAGCAAGGTTTGCTGGAGGAAGTTTAGGGACAGTTGCAGTGCTGGCAGCACTTTGTCCCTCTGTGGTCCCCCTCTATTGACACTGGTTTTTTAACCTGTCATTTCCAGAAACAATCTGCAATTAAAAACAAATAAACCACCTGCAACTTAAAAAAAAAAAATCCAACATAAAGAAGGATTAATCCATTTAATCCCAAAACAAATTCTACTCTTTAGTTCAATTTCCAAAGTGATCTTGTATGTGTTATTTTTACCCCAGCTGTCTAATTTTATTTAGCATTTTATTGATTGGGCAGTATTTGATGAAAGGTGTTTTTGGGCTGTGGGTTTCTCTTACATCTTTGTCATTGGTTCATCTTTCACTAAAATGTTTAGAGCATTTTCCTCATATTTTAATCCCAGAAAGTCATAAAAATCTGCATATTAACCACTTCTCTTCCTCCACATAAAAAAAAAAGTTATCTCTCTTATGTAGATAAATCATTTTCAATACAGTCTTTATCAGTGTAAAATAAGGGAAAAGTACATTTATCTATACAGGCAGGAGTAACTCTATATTTTGTTTAAGTAATTACAAACTGCAGCTCAGGTATTGATTTTCTGTTGTTTAAGTTCATATTTAAATTCACTTTGACTGGACCTTCACACAACACTACATATATTAATTTTCCATATATTTATAGTCACCCTTTCTAGAAAATCCAGGTTGCCTTTAAGAAAGATTGATATCCAAAATGCAGAAAGGTGACTCTTTTTCTCAAAGGAAAGGTCTTTCACCAAGAGCAATGCATTGTGAAGTCTGACTTCTATATGTATGTTAGGTATTAAGCATCCCAATTTTCCTTCATACTGGGCATGTATTGGACAGGCAGATCCAGAGCCTGACAAAACAGAATGTCCCACCTCAAAAGGCTCGTTCCTGAGCCTACCTGTGAGACCTGGAGTTTGGAAAACACAAATAAATAAGCAAAACCAACAGCAGCTAGGGGCTGGACTTCTCAGGATTGTCTACAGCAGAAGAAAGAGTGCCAGGCTGAGCACAGAGAGGGAGAACAGAGTCAGATGCACTTTTTACCTTAATCCTACAGAGATCACTTGGGCCAGGTTATTGCTGCCATGGGGAGGGGACAGAGAAAGGTCACAGCTGGAAGTGGGAGGAGGTGGCTCCAAGGCAGACACCACTGGTGTGGGCAGCACTTCTCCCCACAAAAGGTCATTGTCACCCTGCATAACCCACCCCCTCAGGAGCTGCCAGGAGCCTGGCTGCCCAAAGCCCTGGGGTGTGTGACCCTGAGCTCCTCCCCACACTGACGTGTGCCACAGCATTCCTTGCCAAGGAAATCCATACACAACATCCAGTTAACGCAGAGTTATGCTGAGGAAAGTGTCTTTAGCTCATCCAGCTGGAGAGATGACTGTGCAGGAAGTAACAAGGGGAGGAGGGTGGAAAACTGTGCCACTGTGAACTCTGCTGGCATTAACCTGTGCTGCTGGGTGGGTCGTGGCTGACTCTTGTTTTCAGCTACAGATGAAAGGTGAAGGATGAGCATTGTCTCAAGCTCCCAGGAGACTGTTTGTTCCACGTGGGCAAAACAAATGATCATTTCCTTTTTTTTAAAAAAAACAAGGGGAAAGAAATTAAAATATACAGAGTTATGGAGTGAAGATGAAATTACTCATTGTGTCAGATAATTAATGAGCTTGAAGTTTTGTCATGAATAAAGCAGGAATTCAAGCAGGAAAAATTTATACTCAGAATAGTAAACTAAGGCCATGATTCTTATTTCAGATGTGTGACAACCCACCTCTAGGCAAAGTGGGAAAAAGAACTCAGCTTTTCCACGTTTGGCCAGTGGATGATGAAAGCTTCAGAGTGAGGTGGGTCTTATTATAGCTAAAACAAAACAATGAGACTAGAAAACACTTAAAGCTAAGGCCTTTGAACACAAGTTCAGCACAAATCTTATAGAGAATAAGTAAAAAATAATTAACTTATGCTTTATTGCATAAACTCACCGTTTAATTTAATGTACAGTGCCATAATTACCAGTCTCTGCTCTGGAGAAGATCAGTGGAGGAGCTGACAGGCTCATACAAGACATTTTCCATTTCTTTAACCATTGCTGTCTGAGTAAGTTGCAGTCTGTCAGTAATGGCCTTCCCTGGCTCACAGCATTCCTGTACAACAGGGAAATGCTCCTGGCTCTGTTTTCCAGCTGAGACCTGAGCATTGAGGTTTAGTCCACTGATGGGCTGGGGCACTGCAGGGTTGAGTGTTACCATAAGCCTGTCTGCAGGGGTAGAGCTCAGAGTATTACAAGCTGGAACAGTAATTCAAGAAGAAAGCCTAAATCTGTTCCCTCTGATGGTGTGGAGGTTCTGCTCTGTACCCCACTGTGAGAGGGAAGCCCTGTGCCCAAATCCGTGCTCTCAGGGTTCCCAACCCCAAAGACAGTGGCTCCAAGCAGTCCTATGACCCAGGTGTCCCACTGGTTTGGTCAGGACAGGTCAGAAGACAATTCTTTTTCCCACTGAACCCTCACATCACAAGGAAATATGCATCATTAATTGCCACATTAAAAGGCAATCATAGGAGCTGTGCATAAATTAGTAGTCTGCCCCAAATTCTGGCTCTCCTTAGCCTCTACTTGCCTGATTTTGAAATGCTACTGATGTTTTCAAAGAGTTTTTACAGGGTTAGCATAAGCATACATTCCTATCTTCATGCCACTTATGGCTTATGCAGCCTCAACAGGCCATTGTTATTATCTAGTCTGACTCCAACCATCTGCTGTGCCACAGACCAGAGCATTCCAGAAAATGCCTCCTGCATACACCACCCAACATTTAGCTGGGAGTCTTCTTTCAGAAATCCATCTCATTGACACTTCACATTCTTTGTGCCTCTCCTGGGAAGGAGCTGCACTTGAAGCCCGTTGCCCAGGCTCTGCTCTGGGCAGACTGTTAGGCTCACAAGGTATTTCTCCTATGTGGGAGATTTGGCAGTAAGTGGTTTTAAATGCAGCATTTCAGCTCATTTACCAGACTGAAAATTCAATGTTCGTCTTAACACTCTGCAGAGAAAAACAATACAATTGGCTTGTTAAAAAAGGGAACAGCAAAAATGAAAAATATGAAGAAACTATTTTGAAAAGGTACTTCTAATATGACTCAGACACCAGGATGGTCAGTCATCTTGTGCTTCCCTATTTAAAATATCATCTCTCTTTACAGATTTACCTGTGCTGTTTGTCTCTAGCTAAAAATACAGTCAGCTTTCTTCTTAAAATCATGGTGTATGAACTACAAAGCCAAGTACTTAAAAGCAGGTCTGTGTCTGCACATTTTGTCCCCTCCATCCTGTCCCTTCATGCATCTCTGTAAATTGATTCAGAGCAGTAACTCAGAGATGTAGGACCCTAAGAACCATTTCAAATGGTGACAGCTGAGAACAGAGAGAGAAAACAGAGACACTGAGTTGCCTGAGGGGTTTTAGGTGTTGTTTGCTTTTCATCTTTGGAAACTGGACAGTGGAAAACACATCCTCAGGTTCCTTCCTCTCTGTTTACAGCAAATAGTCTCAGCTATCCTCTCTTTCCACCCCCATACTCCCTCCAGAGGCTGATTCCAGGGAGGGCTGAGCATCATTTGCCTTACACACAGCAAAACAAGTGCTCTGATTGTTAGCCCAATTCAAGAAAAGCTAGTCAGCAATGGGGGATTTAATATTTAATTGCATGAAGTGTATTTATAATTAAAACCAGTGCAGCTGAAGTGCTGATTCTAGAGTATTACCACATATTGTGTTCAAAAAGGGCCAGAAGTAGAAGGCACATCCAGACAAACCAAGGCAATATCTAGGAACCACAGAGGAGGTTAGAGGACATTTCTAGAAGAAATATGTGAATTTAGTAGCATAAATCCTATTGCAACTGAGGCACATGTTCCTAAACCTCTTAAGTCAGCATGTAAATCTCCTATTTATACCTTCATGGTCAAAGTCAAGTTTGTTTTCTGTGCCTTTTTAAATCTTTCCTGCTCAGAGCAGCACCACAAATAAATATTTAGTGTGCCAGTACATTGCTAAATTATTCATGCTTTAAATTCATAAATGGGAAAGACAATCTTCCTGGCTTTACACGCTCTCCTGGAGAAATGTGTTATTCATTGGTGATTTTAATTTCATATGCATCCTATTTGTCAGTCAGTGCAAAGCAGAGTTGGAACATAGGGGAAAACTGACAAAACATTTTAGAGGTATTTAATTTCACCCTACTTCTTTTCATTAATCACCCAAAAAAAGAAAAAGGTGTCAGAGTTACATGAAAATACTTTGAATGGTTTTAATGCTCACAAAATTGAGACACCTGATTAAACTGGATCAAAGCAGCACCATTTAATTTTGCTGTGGTGACAAGTAAGAGCCCTGTGGAAGGTGCACACCTGGGCAGGAGCTCTCCACCCACCGAATTGTGCCTGCCTGTCACATAAGGTGGGAGTCAGAGAAAGGAGAAATCAAGGGACAGCCACTTGTGAGGGGTGTTAAATGAAGTGCATGTGTCAGATGCAGTGACCTGTGCATGGTGGGCTCCAGAGGTCTGATGGAAGCTGCAGTCTGGGAATTAAACAGGATCAATGAGCATGAAAGGGATTCTGCATCCTGTGCCAGAGGGCACTGTGATATTATCTCTAAATTATTCCACTACCAATTAAGTTCTGTTTGCAAGTAAAGAGTTCTTGTTTATTCACTTTTAACAAATGACTCCTGTAACCCAACCTGAACAAGAAAAATAAGTTGGGACCATCATCTCAGAATCATTAGCAAAACATCTGATCTGTTAGTGCTGTCAACAGGATGAGAAACCCCCGCAGTCAGACTGAGTTATTTCTGGTGAAAGGTGTCTACCTACTAAAAGAAAGAAGAACAAAAGGGACAAAGCCAGTATGGATATAGAGGGGATTTAAATTCTAAATAAAATATGAAATAAGCATTACGTTTCTTGTTTTAATAAGAAGAAAGAGGCAGGATTGCTTGTGAAGCTCAGGCAATCAGAGTAATGGAGCACAGGTAGAAGATTAAAGCCACATCCCAGGCAAAAGCCAAGTCCAAGGATCTCAGTATACCCAGGGTACTGAAAAACCCCTAGCACAGAATGCTGGGGGAAAACCCAGCACATCAAATCCAATCCCAACAGCAGGAACTATAAAAAGCTTGCTGGATTGGGAATAGTCCCACAAGAAAAATAGCATGGCTGGGAGAAGAGGGAATTCAGCATGAAAATAATGACTGTGAGCCAGGGGCTTTTCAGATGGTATTTCCAGTAATGGCACAGCATGGCAGGTATTTTACTATAAGAATAAACAAATCCCTGTCTTTAATACTTCACTACATAACTTCAGACCACTGCACTCTAAAACAAAAAACATTATTTGAAAGAGGTGCTTAAGGCTTGCAGTGCAATTCTATGAGACAATAACTCTGATCTCCTCTCACTCTAAAGTCATTTAGCTTATGTTTAACTTACTTGGTTTAAAAAATGAAAGGAGATGATCATTCTGTAAAATGTGAGATGATGGATTGGGTATAAACCCTAGAGGGAGGACTATTAAAAGAAATGCTGGAACAAGGGCTTAGCTGTCAGCAAATTTGGGCTGAGAATCATACTTCATCTTCTGTTAGAAGAATGAGGATTTTGAATACCTTGCTGAAATGGAGGAAAGACAATCTAGATTATCTCAAAAGAGAGTTTGTCAGGTTATGAACAGGATTTACAATGTTCACAAAGGTGAAAGGTGTCTGGACTTGATGACACAGAACCAATCAAATTTATTTTGTAACTAGTTGTTCCAGAGCTCAGTGTGGAAATGAAACACACAATGGTACTGTTTTTGTGCAAATTAGGAGGTTTCTAGGAATCCTTTTTGTCATCCTTGCTAAATAACACTCCATACCTGCCAGACAGGAGCAAGAGCTTCAAGGGCATCATTCTCAAAAGTTCCTAAAGTGCT
The DNA here is from genome assembly GCA_013401035.1 of Horornis vulcanius. NCBI lineage: Eukaryota > Metazoa > Chordata > Aves > Passeriformes > Scotocercidae > Horornis > Horornis vulcanius. Next base: position 24,690 of record VZUA01102960.1, read on the forward strand.
GTTCACCAAGTGGCCCCTCAAGCCCTGAACTTGACCAAGGTAGTACCAGAAATAAGAATTGGTGCAGGTCTGTTACTGCCTGAGTTAATAAATCCTGTGCGACTGCAAGATAGGTCAGCTGGACCTCAGCCTGAGCAGCTTTGCTGCTGCCATCTCCCCACAGGGCTGCCCTGTGCTGTTTGTGGTGCCAGCATGGGTCACTGCTGGCCCTTGTCTTCCATCCTATCCCACAGTTTAACATGCCAAATCTGAGGATATTGAGGCACAAAACCAGCAGTGAAATCACTCTTCCAGTTTTGAAAATGTTCCTGGAATGAAGCACCTGTGTTTCAGGCTGCAAAATCTTGACCATGAGCATGGTCATTCAGTGTCTGCTTGTATCCAGTTTGTTCAGCTCCTGAGGCCCAGCCACAGTGATCCCAGTTATGGTCTGTAGGGTCCCACAGGTCCTGGACACAGCTGGTCACCACATCCCTGCTACCTCTGCAAACCTTTCACCAGGGGCATGAACAAGTGAGGTACACCTGGGGCTGAGACCTTCCTGTGGTCCAGAAAGTTTGGAAACTCTTCTCCAAACCCTGTCCAATAAAAAAGGAAATATCTTGAGATGCTTGGGCTGGTGGGTTTACTTCAGATTAACGTCACAGTATTAGTTTCAGAAATAAGCCTCTTGTTCCCAAGACCAGGACCCAAAAACCATGTTCACAGTTTTAGTAAGACAGTGTTTTGCCATGTCTCTAACAGGTGAATCTGTGGTCCCATTTCTATCATTGCCCTTCACATGATCATTTCTGTAGTGACTTAAAAAGCATTCACTGGTAATGTAAAAAAAGTTGCATGAAGAGATCCCAACTAGAGTGCAAGACCTCTAAACACTCCTAACCTTGACAGAAGGCTTTAAAAGGTCCTGTCACTGAAAACTATAACCTTTGAGAGATGAGAGATGGGATTATTTCACCAGGAAGGTAATTGCTGCCACAGAAGTTGCCCTAGGACACTCCAGGTAGTTTCTTTACACTATTATCCATCTTTCCCAAGTGTTTAGAAAATGGTTGCAATTTAGGATTAAGGAGGGTGAACTGGGTGTAGCTTTGATGAAGATGTAGAAATCTCATAGAAAGAGGGATTCATTTTATCTGATGGTTGGAAATACCCATTTTAGCCAGCAGTGGATGCTTTTCCTATCTGTTTTTCACAATGGATGAATGTTTTAAATGTAGGTCTAGGCAGCAAAGGAGAAATGTGAAAAACAAAATGAGGTTAATAGATTGTACCCTTAAGTGTTACCCACAAATCAAGAATTAGCCAGACTAGCAAGTCAGATAGAAGACGCAGGTTTGTGGGTTTTTGGTTTTGTTTCTTTTTTAAATGTCCTTTGCTTGAAAGTCTGTATTCATAATAGTGAAAAAACATAAGTGGAAACAACAGCCTTATATAAACTTTATAATACTTCATATCCTAACCCAAGAATTAACACACTGGGACAAAGGTACTGAAGGGAAACTAGCTTGTATTTTTCTCCGCAGCAAGGAAACAATGGCCATTGGGGTATGATAACTGATGGCTTAGGAAATTAAAATAATGTCAGATTTAAAAAATGAAAAACCTAAAGGTTCAAGCTCTTACTGTGCAGGGACTGACAAAAACAGATCTAAATGCTTCCAAGGAGAACATATGCAACCAGTCACAAACAGTGCTGAAAAGTGTTGTCCAACCTCCAAGCTCTACCTGCTTTTCACTATCCCTCCTCCTTCCAACACCCCCTTCCCTGGGGAATTTAAAGCAGCCCTCTCTATTAAGCCAGTGGAACCAACAAAAAAGCAGGCTGGTAGGTAAACACTGGCAGCTTTCAAAGAGAACAAAAAAGTTCTACCTGACTCTAGAAAGAGAGCAGATAAAAATAATGGTGAAGTTAAATATGGAAATAGCAGGAGATTCTGCTGACTTAAAAGGGAATATTTTTAAATATTTTTGGCACAGTAAAAGGGTGCCGAGTTCTAGAAAGATGACTTGAGGGAAATTGGGAAGAATGTGAAGTTTTATGGTTAACCCACTTTATAAAAGCTGCAATCCAACTTCCAGCCCTTAGTAAAGCCCTTTAAAAATGACCTGACATGTGCCTGGGCATGACCCCAGCAGACCTACCTGCCCCAAGCCCACCTGTTTGGCTCAAGCACTGCAAAGAGAACCCTGAGCCCAGCTTGGTTGTGGTTGGGACAGCTATGGTTGCATGTGGCTTTACCAACAGTAAAATATATTTTCTGTTGCCATTTGAAGGCTACTCTATCTGCTTATCTCTATAAGCCAGGTTTTGGCTGCTAACATACCCCTAAAGCAAATTGCTGTAGTCAGAGCATGCCTGGGGAGCTCAGTTTCCAGCAGAGATAGGGCTCTGCCTCATGCTTTTAGTGGTCTAAGATACAAAAGGATGACTCAGGGCAAACAAGCCCCACCAGGCAGGCTGACAAAAAGCTCATATCTGCCATGCTGACTCCAAGGTGGTCAATTTGAGTCTGTATTTTTGAAAAACTCGATTGAAATAATTTTTTCCTACTGTTCTGAGAACCTCCTGTGTTTATAAACCTGAACAAGCCAAAGCTCTTTGGCTCCTCAAATGTAAAGCTGTACAGAAACTGACAAAATACAAAATAGAGTTTTGTGTTAACTTGCTTCTTGGTCATCATTTATATTAATACCAACAGTCAGTCCAAAGTTAAAACTTCATAATTCATCAGTAAACAGTCCAGTCACATCACTAGTAGAGTATTTTTCCATTAAACTCCAAAAACACTCTGAAAAGTTGAGTGCAGAGGAGGGGAAGGTGATTCTCCTGCCTGCAGGAAGCCAAAGCATTTGTGACCCTGAAGTAGACAGCAACTCAAAAAGCTGCAAAGCTATCAGGAACAACAAGCATATGTTCTTCAGGTAAATACAAGTGTTAGAACATTTTGGGGGAGGAGAAGAATTGCCCAAGGCTCCCTGGCTTTGCAATCTGTCAGGGAGAGGCTTCATCAATAATTTATTAAAAGAGGAATAGTTTGCAAGACAGCACCTCTCACTTGGTGGAACAGATGCACTGCAGTGAGAGGACCCAGCTGCACTCGTGGCTGCTTGGGGATGTGTTTGATTGCAGGTCGTGGCATTGTCCTGCCTTAAGGGAAGGCAGAGGGGACTAAAGTGTGGGGAGGGTTTAACCCTGCTCTGTAGGAGGCACTCTGGGCAGGACAGACCCTTCCTCTGCTCTCCCTTATCCCAAACCCATGGTTTGGAGAATCTGGTGCAGCCCTGGGGAGGTTCCCACACCAAAACCTTTCCTGAAAATGTGGAAAATTTGAGACTGGAGCTGCCATATTTTCGTGACTGGTAATCAGGGGCTGGGAAAGCTTCAATCCCACACTTTGGTGCACATCATTGATAGTAAGCTCCTGACTGCTCCATACAGCAGATCTGTGTCCTTGTTAGAGGATGAAGGGGCTCCAAGGCTTTGCAGCTGCAGATTTGGAGGGTCACTTGTATCCCTGTGTGACAGCCCCAGGCCTTCTCTCTCCTCTAAGCACAGCAACAGCTTTGTGGAGTCAGCAGGGTCCCTTCTTTTCCCCGCAGCAGCAGTCATAGCATTTTGCCTGTACTCTGAGTTTAAAGAATAAGAAAAAATCTGGTCATTTTGGTGGAGGGTTGATTTCCTGCTCAACCACAGAGTTCCTATGTGCCCTGTACCTGGAACCTGCCCCAGGCAACAGATTCTGTATCTGAGTACCTGCTGGCAGAAAAGGAAAGAGAAGATTTTATCTGGGGGAAAAAAAATAGTAACCAAAAGCAAAGGGGCAAACCAACAACCTCCCCCTGACCCTGCACAGATCAGCCCTGATGGTGTCACAGAAGAGCTGATCAGCTTGTGCTGAGCACAGTGAAATGGTACCACAATTCAAAATATCAATCAGTTTAAATGCCTGTTGTCTTTCCTACAGCCTACTATCCAGGTAATGCCTACCAGCCAGCAGGACTGTTCCCCATGGGAAGCACTTCGACATGGGATGGTCAGTGGAGGTGTTGGTGCTGTAGAGAGGAAGGTATGAGAATCTGGAGAGGTTGGAGAGAGAGGAGTTTAGACTAGTAATGTGGGCTTCTAAATGCACCCACATGGGACAGAAGAAGGAACTTTGCAAAGCACTAAAATGGACTCAGTGCTGGGAGACAGGGAAGGGCAGAGGATCAAATTTCAGGAAAGAAATACAGAAACAGCAAGGACTGCAGGCACTCAAGGGCAGCAGCAGCTACTTTGGATCTGATCAGATCTATCAGTTCAGGAAGTCTCTGAAATTGGATCAGGTCATATGAAACTGCCCCTTCTTTCAAGCATGAAATGGAAATTCTCTATTTTCATAGGCATGAAATTTGCATTTGGCTTTGTCTGCTTAGGAGGATGGATGCTTGTTACTCCACTTCAAATGTCCTACCCCTTTGGAGATAAACACTGAATAGCTCTGTGATAACTGAAGCTCACAGCTTCCCTCTTTTGTAGCAGAATCAAAGAAATACCTGACCTGAGTAGGCGTTAAGACTTTCACTGTGCATGTCCTTTTCAACAGGAATTTAAAATGTTCTGTGTTTCCTGGGATCTTGTCTGAAACTCAGTTTTAAGCAGAGAAGCAAAAGACTGCAGAAATGTATTTTGACAGTGACCCAGAGGAGTTCACATGCCAGGGAGGAAAGGAAATGCCACAGGCAGGAAGCAGCACTGTGTTTCCATCCTCATTTTCCTGAATGCAGAGAGCTGTGTCCCATAATAAATTAGCATGTTATTAATTTAGGATAATGATAATGCCTTTAAATAAGTGTTTTTAAGGCAGTCTAACCTGTCCCAAATTTTAGGCAAAGTGTTTAAAAATATATACTATGCCTTACACACAGAAAAAAATACTTTAAAGGGAAAAAAGGCAATGTCTAATGAAGTTGTATGGGTTTGTAGTAGCACATAGTACTCTTTTGAACTAAGAGCAAATGATTCCCTTCTTATCAATGGTGGGTTAAATCATACAAATGCAACTATGTCACAGCAACTAATATGAAATTTGAGAAAATTGAGTAATACAAAATATATTTTTCTAATTTTTATGGCAGACCACAACCTTATGAATCATAATCACAAATTATTTTTTAATCACAATGTTTAACTTATAAGAAGAACAAACTTCTATTTGAGATGGAGATCTCTGTGACCTTCTATTCCAACTCTAGCAAACAGTTGGGTTATTTTAAAGATTTTTTTTAGGCTAAGGATACAGGGTAGTTTTTGTTATAATTGCTTTCAGTCCCTGCAGCTGGGCCAGAAATGAGGCAAGAGAGCAGCACAAATCAAACACCTGCACTCAGCACACTACAGAGAGCCACTGCAGGGAGTGATTTTCAGAGATCTGGGCAGACATGGATATGATGGGAAGGGACACAGTGCAAAGCACTGATAACTGATCAGGAGATTCATGTTCTCTGTAGGCTCTTACTGCAAAGTTTTGTTGCTTGAACACAGAAAGTGGACAAACTGATCCTGTCATCAGTAAGAGAGTGAGGACAAGTTGAGTGATGCCCTTTAAGAATCTGTGTCTCAGTTCTTATCCTCCAGCCATTCCATCTCAAATAAACTCTGTCACTAGAATGGCAGAGTAACTGCTGGTGAACTGGGGCTTTTTGCCTGGACACCAAGGTGGAGAGGAAATCAGCATCATCACATCAGCTAGCAAAGAAACCGTGCTGGAAAAATTTATTGTGTAAAAGCCCAGATGTTAATGAACACAACTCATTATTCCAGATGTTATGTCATTTTCTTGCTTAATGATTATCAGTGGCAAAGGAGTCCTGTCTTTTTTCTTTTCATATTTTCCCCTCTTCATGGAAAGAAATTCAGATTAATTACCAAATGTGTCTCTAACTCTTCTAAGACTTCCATACAAATGACTATAAAAAGAGAGAGAGCAACTTTTTAAATGGGCAGTGATAGGACAAGGGGAAAAGGTTTTAAAGTAAGAGACAAGATTTTGATTAGAAATTAGGAGGAAGTTCTTTATTAAAGTGTGTGGTGAGGCGCTGGAACATGTTGCCTAGAGAAGCTGGAATCCCTGGAAGTGTCCAAGGACACTTGGATGGGCCTTGGGCAACCTGGGATAGTGGAGAGTGTCCCTGACCATGGCAGAGAGATGTCATCAAGGTCCCTTCCAACCCAAGCCTTTCTATGATTCTATGACTCTTTTTTGTACAAACTTCTCAGGTCAGAATTCAAAACAAGGACAAAGTTTACAAGTGTTCAATGCCAGAATAGGAAACAGTTGCTCACTTCCAGCAGCTGCCACCTTCTGCTTCTCAAGCCTTGCTCCTTCCTCTAAGTGCCACCTCCAGGTAAGCAGAAAGATGTGATCATGTCCTTCCAGGTGAAGGCAGCACAATTTAAGAGAATCACTGAAAATAAGGCTTGGCCTATTCACTCTTGATACCTTTAAAGTAATTTCCTTACAAAAGTAAATCTTCTCTCCTGTTTTTCCTATGGGACCATCCAAGAAGCCCAGTTAAGGTCTGAGCTGGGTGGGATGGGGTTCAAACAGACCTGGCAGCTCTCTGCATGTCACAGAAAGGACTGACCCTTTTCCACAAGATGATAATCTTTTTTAACTAGGAAAATCTTGGGATATGTCTGTAAATATGCTCTGAAACACTGCACAAAACAAATATAAATTAAAATCATGAACCTGGCTTTGGCCATCTTTGGTAGTTCCCTATGCAGTGATATCTCTGAAGCCCAGCTGTTAGGGGGTGTCAGGGGAGCATTTCAATGGGTCACTGATTCCAGTTCACAGAAGGGAAAGCTCAGTGTCTACTTCTGTAAGTGACAGTTATAGATTAACTAAAGGCTGAAATAATTCAGATATCATTCACTTTTAAATATCCCAGTACTATGTGGGCAGTTGTTAAATTAGATTTTGAATTTTTTTATTTTCTTACTAAGATAGAGGCATCAAGGAAAACTCTGTTATTAAGCTGAGGAAGAAAGTAACCTTTAATTTACAGATCTGCCAAGGGGCTATTTGGAACATTGAATTATCCCTGTAGATCTCTAAATGAAATTGTATTTCCCTTTCATATGACATTATTCAGATAACCAATAACTTTGCTGTACCT
>VZUA01102961.1:0-11132 GCA_013401035.1 Horornis vulcanius
GTTTTTTTTTTTTAATTCAAAACTGTTTTTGTATGCCAAGAATCTTACAGCAATAAGACTTGGCCCTGATCTATGTTTTGATCTTTGAAGGTTTTATATTCTTCTTTGAAGCTGTGAACTCTTGAGTGCTTCAGTATTTGTGGTGCGCACACTACTAATCTTGTTTTTAAACTTAATGCACAGTCATGTTTGGAAGTTTTTTTCAGCTAAAGTTTTCTCTTTTCTCTCCTAAATACAGAAGAATTGTTGATAAGACCAAAACTTCTTCTGAAGTAGCTTCCAAAAGTGCAATTCTGGATTGAGTCTTTGCAAACCAGGACTAGAATTTTCTTGACCCAAACCATGTCTCTTTTGAGGGTTATGTTTACCCAGTGGCATATTGGGGTTTAGTTCTGTGGATGTGTCACAAAGACATGATATAAAAGCAACTGTTGTATGAGATTTTCAGTTATGTTCTATTTATGCATGTAGGATATGTATGTAATACAGTTCTTTTTATGAATATATGCAAACATCCCTTGTCTCTTGCTTTCCAAATATGCATACCTTGACACAAATGCACAGGCATCCTTCTCTTCCTCCCTAACCTTGTTTTCTGCCCCAAGTCCTTGTTTTTGAGATTAGGTTTAAAAGCTGTGATACAGCAATTTTGTACTGGTCTGAAGGGAAACTGCATAACCTGTAATTTAGACTAATCATTAGTAAATAAATTAGACAATTTATGAGGAGAAATACTGAAAAAATAAACTGGGTTTTGGCTTTTGCTTAAATAATTTCCATTTGTCTTGTTGCTGTGTCATTATTTTGATACACTAAGTGTTCTGTTTAACTTGCTTTCTGAGATGTCCATGTTTTTATCTGTTTACTTAAAAGCTGTAGTTCTAAGGAGATGCTTTGCATGGTTTAATTGAAAGGTCAAGAAGGAAGATTCAGGAGCAAGGCCAGGAGCAAAGCTAATGGCCTTCTATTTAAACTTACTTGGTTTGGGTGTGTTCAGTGTGTTGTTCTATTCTGTGCTGCAAGAGAAACAAAACTGTGCTGCACCATGTTAAGATCAGGCTAATAAAATGTAAAGAAAAAATTAAATTAAGAAAATACATAATCCTGTCGTTCCCATTAGATTCTCACTCTGAAAAGTAGTTTTATTGTTGGATGTGTGCTTTTTCTGCTGCTGTCAGTGATGGTTGTAGATATGAATAGAAGGCAGCATGTGTAGCATGGATCAAAGTGAGGTGAATGAGCTGAATTGGAAATTTACCATGCTTGAGCTAAGCTGGTAGTGGAACTGACATGAGCAGCTTAATTTTATTTAGAGCTGTGTAAAGGGAGAGGCATTCCTGTGTGTGGGTCCTATCTCCCCCAGCCTCTGCCTTGTCCCTCTTGTCGTTCTCCTGGGCCCCAAGTGACATGCTGGGACATACAGGTTATCAGTTCTGAGCACATCTGACATTTCAGGAATTAGCTGGGCTCCTGCAGCATTTGGGAGCACAAGGGATGGTGGCATATTTTATGTTCAGCTTCCTCTCTGAAGTGGCTGATCTGAGTCAGGCAGCAGGGAAGAGGCTGGGCAAGGCACTGATGTCTCCCTGCAGACCACTGGTGTGCTTGTCTGCCTGCCTGTCCTGTTCCCTGACTATGATCTGGTGATGGAATAGCCAGTCCCTTTGATATTTCTTTGTCCCAGTCCTTAGCATAGTCGGTGTTCAGAATGGTTAATAGGCATACTCATAGTGTTATGTCTTGTTGTAGAAAGGCAGCGGGAAGGGAGTATTGAGAATAGCCAGGCAGAGACAGATAATGAGCATTGCACTGTGTTTATAAGAAAACCTAAACTCAAAACAAACTCACTCAGAGTCTGAGAAACTTCTGAATGAAGAAAATTTTGTTGGAGGCAAGCTTGCATGGCCGTTTTACTTAAGCAAGTTACTGCATTTAGGGTTAAGAGGGAAAGCTTCGTTATTTCAGATTTCTTACCCACTCCTGTTTTCACCTCAGTACAAGTATTTGATTATGAAGTAAGATCTAACTGGGGACTTGAAATCCTGTTGAGGACTGTTTGTAGAAAATTTTTCATTCATGCATTGAATTACATAACTGTAAACTGAATGTGTCTTAAAACAAGAGCTCCTGAAACTTAATTTGTCCTGCAAAACCTCAGGATACCTTCATACCCTAACACTGTGTTTTCCAAAGGTTTATACCTGTATTGCTATCATCTGAAGCACAGGGAACAGTGCACTAGTGCTCTCATGAAGTTTCTGTCACCTGGAGTCTTTCCCAGCATCGGTGTTAGAAGTCAGGTTTCATTCCCTAGTGCCAATATTGACACAGTTGTGATTCGGGTGTATTTAGTGTTCACTCTGAAGAGGGTATATTCTTTGATGTGCATCCAGAAAATTGTTTTGTTGTGGGTGGGATTTCTGTTGTACATGGGCACCAGGGTTCCCTCTAGGATTAGATTTCCTCATCCTCCCAAAGCTGCTTTTAAAAGAATGCTTTTTGTGCTGCTGAGAATTGGCTTTGGCGTCAAAGCCTGATCCAGTGCATTGTGTGCCAACTGCATAGGGCACCAGACAGTGCACAAGTATCTTCCCCAGCCGTGGTCACCCAATTCCTGCTGTCTTCTTTACTCTTCCTAGCTCTCAGGACAGGAAACCTATGAAAAAGACTGCTGAAATGCTTACATTGCAGTTGTTAGTACTAATACTTCAGGGTGAAACCAGTGCTAATTTCACTGGTTTATTGGGAATCCTCTGAAGTCAGTCATAATCTCAGTCTGTCTCCTTTCCAGCATTGTATTTCCAGGTAATGTGCAAATAAAAATCTATTTATGGCTTGTGGCAATGCATCATGCTGGATAAGGTGACATGTAATTTTTTGCATGTGAGTTAAGGAGGGGATAAAGAATCTGTGTTTATTTAGTAAGGCTTGGTTTCCTAACTGAGTTGTGGCAGAAACTCTACATGAGGTGGTACTAGAGACATAAAAGTAACACCTCACACTGGCCCTTTTAGAGCAGCTGAAAGTTGTCGATCAAGTCTCCAAAGAGATGGACTGCCTGTGGCAGAGCTTTTACAGCCTGAGATGGGTGGATCCCGTGTGAAGGTGGGATGCTGGTAACTAGTTGGAACTTTGGATTTCTGGAATGTTGCTGTTTTTCCCTCTCAGTTGTAAAGAAGCAGCAAACCAGACTTCTAATACAGTGCTAGATATTTGTTTGTTTATAGCAGCCATTACATCCAGGTGATTGATGGGTTATATCTGTTTATCTTGTGGTGTATTTCTGCATCAAGCACTTGCTTTAATTTGGTAGAGATCTGTAGCACTTCAGTTTGTGATTGACTACAGAGCAACATCCATAGATGTGATTGCAGAAACGTGTTAGGTGCTATTAATTACAAATTTTTTAAAAAAACCTAACCCAAACTTAAAAAATACTAGTACCCCTCCCCCCCAAAAGTTCCCCCAAAGAGTCAACAATTGAATATGCATAATTTTGTGTATACAACGGTTTTCCAATCATCCTTGATGTTCTGCTGTTGATTATCTTGCTACTAGAATGGGTAAAAAATACTGGATAGTGTTCTTTACATTATGTTGTTGTATTATTTTTCACAATTGAATATTACTGCAAATGCTTTAAAATGTGGTAACAATACATTTGTTATTGTGTAAGAACCAACTAAATTACATTTATGCTAAGTTGGAGACTCAAAGTATGCTTTTTTTTGTCTAATAGACATGTACATACACAGATCAGACATAGTAAGGAAATCCATGTGGAAACTCACAGAGTTGTATTGATGCCACTTTTTTCTATGCAGGTATAGGCACAAGGACTGAACCCGGGGTTTGGAGTAAATGAGCAGTCCCACATTCAATTATTTAATTTCCTGATAAAATTTTATTAAAAATCATAATTTTTATTTTAAAACGTTTAAATCATAACAAGATATATGTGTCTTTTCTTCCCACCCCCACAAACACTGTTAGTTGAGCATTCTGATAAGGCCTGTAATTCCATGATTACGTAGCATTGAAGAATGAAGGAAAATATTATGCTGTTCTGCAAATACAATCTACAAATACAAGGTAATGGTTAACTACATTTAAGTCTGGAAATGATTGTATATTAATTACAGTTAATTATGAGATGGTCCAAGCACATTGCTGTGCAGTGTGCTCGGAAAACACTGTAACTTCAAAATGTATTTTAGGAAAAGGATTTGGGTATTACTGCCTCATTTTAGGACAGAAATACCATTCTTCAGTACAAAAATCCCCAAAGAACCTTCACAGCCCTGCCTGGTCTTAACATGCAGGCTTGTATTCTTCAGTGAGCACCTCTGAAGAAAAGTTAATCAATTTCCATTTGAGCTGCAGTGATAACAACTTGCCCAGCTGTGTGGTTTGCTACCTGTGATTGGCCCCATAGAGCAAAGGTAGTTTCTCCTGATGGATTTTTGGAACCACTTTGAAACTTGTCCCTGTTAGAGTTGCCTTAAGGCAACTCCTAGCATGCTCTGTTTTGGCTTCTGCATATCTATCTTCTGGCAGCACACCAAAGATGTGATATTTTAGAGTGTGCTGTGTTGCCCTCTGACTCTATTCCTCTGGAGCAGCCTCTGTGAAATCAAGATTTTTATAGCCAGTTTTCCCTTACTTTCTGTCCTTAGTCAGAGACTGTGTCAGAGAAAAAAAATTGGCTTTCCACATAATTTTTTTTCAAGACAGAATTAATCTGTTCTTCATCCCATAGTCTTTATCCTTTTTAAAATATTTCTACTAATAATAGTTATTTTTGGCTTGCACCTTTTGCTGAAAGTCACATTCTAAAAAGAAGTCAGCTTGTATGACGAGGGACTTCTGTGTGCAGCCCATCTCACCAAAGTTTCACAAGGTCTGCAGGAGTGCTGCAGCAGGTGGGAGCTCTAAGGCCACAGCTTTTAAGTCTTGATCTTGAGAATATTTACATGTAGGCATAACTTCTCCACCAAAGCTCCCTTCTGCTGACCTCAGGGCTGACCTGTGTATTTGAAATGGAGCCCAAATACTAAGGTTCGTGAGTTGGTGATAACGGGAAGTGGGGAGGCAGGGCAGGGTGTAAATGCGCTGCTGCGAAGGGCGGCAGTCGCTTTCCTTCCCCCGGGCTGGGGGCTTCACTGGCGTGTTTGCCAGCTCATGAGGACATGACGGGTACTGCAGTCCTTCTTACATGCTCTCAGGTACCGAAGGACAAATTTTAGGAAACAGCGTCCGTTCTTAAGTAGCTTGACTGTTTCTGAAGCTCTTAATAAAAAAGCAGTAATTACTGAAGTAATTGTCAGGGTCATGACCAGCTACTGCATCAATCTCCCAAGGCAGTCAAGATTATCCTGTTTTATTTAATAACACTGGGGATGCTCATGGTGTTGGAACTCATGCTGAGGAATAGATGCAGGGCTGATGAATGAGAGTGGTTGTTGGTCCATGTATGATATTGATGGAGGGGGAAACAATTCTGTGCTTCAGCCCTTTCAGGTGGCTTTGGATTTCTGTCAGCATTCCAGTTAATAATGTTTAAAAAACAGCTCTGTGGTATCTGTAAATGCCTTTTATGAGGTGGGGAGAAAGTACTTACAGATGCTTACAGATGCTTTCAGTTACCACATATTAATATAAATACTTGCACCTCTGAGTGATTGCACAAAGCAAGTAGGCACCTAAGACATCAACACTTCCTAAAAATAAATGAGGAAAATGGGGATATTTTTCACCCATTTTAAGTTTGATTTGTTTTAAAGTGTTTTGTAACTGACCACTCGCTGTTACGGTGCAACTGATTTTGAGTACCTAAGCAATGAATTTTTTACATCATAAACAGCTACTTCTGCAGTGAAATTAAAGTTGACTTCTGCTGTATCGTACAGAAACAAACATATGACTTGGCACTGGGGAATAATAATCCCTACCTGACACCTAATGCTCCTTATTGCACTGCATTGCTATGACTCTTCACAGGGTAGTTAATAGGTATTGTTTCCTGTTTTTCAGAAAGCTGCAATAGGATGTGCCCTGGGATACCAACTGGAGAGATAGTGGAGTAGAACCCTTTCAACACCTCCAGTGCTATGTTCAGTCTTCCATGGCCTCTCAATTTTTGCAGGAAAAGTCAATGTGACCTGCACTACCAAACATAGCAAACTTCCCTAATTAAGATCCAGGATTTGGGAGAGACTATAAAGTGGTGCCTGTTGATAGGCATACTTCCTTAAAGACTCCTGTGCTAGGAAGATTTTCCTCATACAGCTGTCTTTGCAAAAAGAGTGAGCATTGTCACTAACCAGTATCCAAACAGATCTGTTTTCATAAATCTAAATGGGAAAAGATTTTGGGAAAGCCATGAGGCCTTATGTAGGCATGATGGGCTGCCTGTCTTCTTGCCATTGAACTACTGCCTCATCCCCAGTAAGATGGTGTTCCATCCCAGCACATTTCTTGTTGTTGCACCCAAATTTGTGTGAGGGCTGCCTTGAGAGTTTTGCATTTATCTCTTCTGCATAATTTCCATGAACCTGAAGAGGAAGAATAGGAATATAAATGTACTGAAGGCACATTCTGATGAAAACAATCAAATATCCCAAAGCATCACAAATTTACACATTTATAGCAAGTTTATGTAATCTGTTTGTACAACTTGGTACCATAGCATAGTTTTAATGCTGTGTTTCTAAACAACAAAACCAACTAGAATTATTTTTACTTAAAACCAGCTCTTTTAAGTCTAGTTTTAAATACATCTTTGTGGACTTGCAATCATACCTAGTATATCTTTAATTTCTTGAATTTAAATGCAATGCTTCCCGTTTTGAAACAAAATTGGACTGGAGAAGGGGTTGTGAAGGCAGCAGCCTCACTGTGAGAGTCGCTATGTTCCTTCCAATTAGTTAGAAAGAGAAATCTCACTCGGGTGGTGGGTGTTTCTCAGTAAGACCACTGACTCTGCAGGAGCTGATACACTGAAAATGTATATGGATACTAATGCACCAGACACATTTGGAGAAGGATTGTTTTCTTTTCTTGTAATTTACCTTGATTGTAACCTTTCTGTATATGGGTTATTCCTCCTGCTCTCAGTGTGGATGGCTTTAATGGAAAGCCTGATAGAGGGTATGCATACAGTCTTCTAAAATGCACACAACAATGTGGGTAAATGCAGACCTTCTGAAAAACAAGCCTTGTCTGCATTAACTAGAAAAATATTTTTCTGCCTTTTATTTGTACATACTTCTGTGCTTTTCCGGATTCTCAGACTGCCTGGGGTGTAAGTTTTTCACTTTTTTTTTTTTTCTTTTTTTTCTACTTTTGGACTTCTATTGGGAGTCAATCCAATAAAAGTTGAAGATAATTTGTTAGAAAAACAGTTCCAAGATTTTATTTATTTATGTACACCAGTAAAGAAGAGACTGCAAAGCTGTTGGCTGATACTGGAGCAGTATGTTTGGGGGTAAAATAATTTTGTAATGCTAAATTGTGAAGGTGTGTATATATAGATATTTTTTAATATCTGGTGTCCATTGTTTAGATTACCTTCTAGAGTTTGGTTAATCACAAGGTGTGAAAATAGATGTAGCCACTCTAGTTGATTTTAGAAGCTGACAGGTGCTATTTAGAAAAACTGTGTTAGTGTTGAGTATTTTGCTGTGCTATGGTTTTTGGGGTGCAGGTTTTCTGGTTTGGTGTTCTGGATGTTGTTTGCTTTCTACTTCAATATTTTGTTCAGAGAGATTTTAACATTTTTTTATGTTTCTTTCCTTCTTCCCCTCATGCATCATCATGCAGTATCTAATAGTGTTCTATAGGATTAAGAAGAATTAATAGTCATCATTTTTCTCCTCACTGTACTGTTTTCCAGTCTCTTGTAAAAGACCTTTAATTTTTTAATACTAAAATCTGTCAGATTATTTAAAAACAAATGGCAAAAATTTTATCATTCTTTTTCTGTTATGAGAACATACTAATTTCTAATTTATTTTTGGCATTAAAAGAAAATTGGATCAAGATTGAGCTGAGCATAGCAGACCTCGAAAGATATATTGTACTCCCAAGCACTAAGCACCTGGAATCACACTTTCTTTAGGCTATTAAATGCCATGGTTATAGTTCCAGACGTAGGAATGCTGCAGTGGCTTTGGTCACCTGTATTTCCATTCCACCAAAATGCTTCTGAAAAACTAGAAATGTGGCTTGAAGGTGGCTGGTGTGTGGAGTAACTAAAGAAGCACATTGGTGGGATGTGGAGGAGAACGTTCAGGAATTCCTGGCAAAAATCAGGTTTAAAAAAAAAAAAAGACAGGTTTGGCTGCAGGCTGGTTGTAGTTTCTGTGACAAATCTGCTGAATGCAAAAGCTGGAAGAACGACAGGAATGTGCATTGTTTGTCCTGCACAATTCAGCTGGGGGAGCAGAGTTAATTGGGTTCTTCCTACGGTTTTACTGTGCTGGATAAAGTT
This sequence comes from Horornis vulcanius, assembly GCA_013401035.1. Classification (NCBI taxonomy): domain Eukaryota; kingdom Metazoa; phylum Chordata; class Aves; order Passeriformes; family Scotocercidae; genus Horornis; species Horornis vulcanius. The sequence goes on from VZUA01102961.1 coordinate 8,492, forward strand.
AATTTTAGGCCTGATTCTGCCTTGTCTGGCAGCTCTGCTATCCTGTTGGGCTGAGTGTGGGAGAAAGGGAAGTGGGTCACATGCACAGAAACTGGTCTAGCAGACAAAACCCGGTGGGCAGCTTTGGTGACGCAGAGCTGAGGCTGCGATCTGTTTATCCGCTTGTTGTTCTGCTGGCTCGGCCCCGGGAGTAGGGCTGGGAGCTCGCAGGACTCTTCCTGTCGTTTAACAGAGCGCTGACAGGGAGCCTGTCTGCTGAGTCAGGAAATGTCAGGTTCGCATCTAGGAGTGCCTACTGAGGGAAAGGATACTTACGCCTAATGCAATTTTGTGTACATACACTTTCTCCATATTAACTAGTAAATAGCAGGTTGACGGTGCAGAATTTTTAATTTGGAACAATCCACTTAATGGATGTAGTTAAATAAATCCAGGTGAGATTTTGAAATGGTTCAGAATAATAAAAGGATATATGTGCATCCATGCTGGAGTTAAATTGCTTCTCATTACTACTGTGTGCAGAATTTGAGATATCAGTGTATTGATTTATTTATATATGTATGTGTATTTTTAAATAGCGTGTAGGTTGCTGTTGCAAATGAGAGGATTGGAAAATTTAACAAAATGTGTCTTGTGAAGTATAAAGTAGCAGTTTAAAAGATTTCACAGAAAGCTTACATTTCTTTATTTAGTGGTCTCTTGTTTGTTCAGGTTATATGTTTGTGTGTGTATATAAAAGGTAACATATATATGAAGTTTTTTACTCTACATATTTTTCTATTTAATCTTGCATATTAAATAGGAGGGTTGAGAATTTCCTCTCCACGTGCTGAGCTTATAGAAGTAAAATCTGAGCCCTTTCCAATGTCTTTCTCTTTGTATTTGCATGGTTCTGTCCTGCTTTGGCCAGAGTGTTCTGAGCTGGAAGGGACCCACAAGGATCATTAAGTCCAACACCTAAGGGAATGGCCCAGTTCTGTGGCTCTGTTATGCCCAGTGTACAGGCAGACTTGTGCAGTATCAAACACAAGTCCTGCATCTCTGGGAGCAGCTCTGTAGGCTGGCTAGGGGACATTTGGCAGGGCAAAGGGTTTGGAGGGCCCCAGGAGTTCAGAATAGTCTGAAAGAGCCCGGGAATACACATAGGGAAATATGAGTGGTTTTTCAACTTCCTTTTCACAGCTGTGTTTGTAAACATGTCCAAGCTATATCAACCTGCAAGTGAAAGTAACTTCTGCTTATATGGATAATATTAGGAATTGGTATGCCTTTATGCCAAGCTTTATCTGAAAGAAGAATTCTGTTTCATGAGAGAATTAACCTATGAAACTCAAGGTTTTTCTTTAGAAATTCATAATCAATTAGGTATCTGAATGGCTTTTTTAGTACTGATCATGATCTCCCCAAAGAGAGAAGCTGTGGAGAAAGGGTGAAAATTTCTTTTGAAACTCAGGAAAGGACTTCTCAGTCCTTTCTCACCCTCTGTCTCGATACAGTGTAAAGCAGGTACCTGTCCTAATTCTGGTAGATCCATGAGCAAGTCAGTGGGAGTTCAGATGTGTTGCTATGCCTGTGTTACTTTCCTTTTTTTTTTTTTTTTTTTTTTTCCCCTCACCCTCTTAGATTTAAAGTATCTTAGGAGTTACCAGACAAGAGATGGGATCCACTGAGGGGGAGGGGGTGAAGAGCATTTCATTTTCCTCTCTATACTGTCTGTTTTATTTTCAGACAGTCCGTGTGGGTAAACCCCTAAGAGTTGGGGAGGAACTGCATTTTCTGGTTTGTGTAATTCTAGCAATACCCAGTATGATAAAATATGCTGTGCTGAGTCAGGCTAGTTCTCATCTCTCTGGCTTTTTTGAGAACCTTTTCCAGTTGGAGGTTGGTGTCAGATACTCTTTTTAAGCTGTGAGATGCTTAGGTTAAGGATTTTGTTGCTTTAGTATTTGGAGAAGACCGTATGTGAAAAATACAAAGTTTTGATATTGTACAACTCTCTCCTGAAAAAAGCTTTTTCCTGGGGGATCGTGCTTGATGCACCAGTGGCTATTAGTGAGCCAGTAAATGAACCTGAGCCTCTGCTGTGACTGTTGTGAGCTACAGGGATGCATCTGCAGGTCTGCTTGCAGTTCCCACATATTTGAAGGTATTTCTCAAACTTGGTCTACTTTGAAGCACTAGCAGGCTTGGTCATTGCTTTCATGCTAAGCAAACAGGTGAGGAGCATCTTGATGAGCCTTGGAAGTGGCCATTCAGTTCACAGTTACTTGTGTCTCCGTGGCACTTCTGTTTATCATGGAGAGGGTGCCTGCTTGCGACCTGGGGGCCTCCTGAGCACTTGGCTCCAGCACTGAGCAGGCATCTCTGGCTTGCAGTGTTTCCAGACTATAATGTCTTCACCAGGAATAATCTGTGTGCTAGAGATTGATGGATACCTCAAAATCTTGAAATACTTCCCTCTAATTAACATTGGATTTAGTAGCAGTTGCCATTCATCCAAGATTCCTGATGGAGGGAAGAAGGTGAGTAAATTTCACTCCTGTCAAGCGAGAGGTAATGGTTTTAGAGCTCAGGGGGCTCAAGTTCATTGTTAACATTGGTCAGATCCTCTAGGTACTGTGAATCAGTGTAGTCAGCTAGA
>VZUA01102961.1:17491-29189 GCA_013401035.1 Horornis vulcanius
GTAGTTTAAATCTCTCTGCTGTGGTTCCTAATGCAAACAGAAGAGGAAATCTGATCAGCTTTCAAGGAAGACTAGAAGTAGATTTGCCACATTTGAGTAAACCAAATTTACAGCAAATAGGAACTATCCTGTGATCTGTGACTTCAGTGTATCATTTACAATTACTTGGACATGATCAATTCCTTGATTGAAAACTGTGCAGCAAATTGTTATTAAAAAGATAAACCTCAATGACATTGCTGAACCTCTCAACAGAAAAAAAATGGAAAATTCTCCTCTACAATGTAGAGGAAGGGATTTCATCAGCAATTATTCTCATTACATGAATAGTTTTGTATTGATAGTTTCATTTCAGTAAACTATATTTTGACTTGTCTGCGGGCACAGCTGCCACTTCTGCTGTAGCAGGGCAGCTGGATGCAAAACCTTGAGTTTATGGCCTGACATGTATACATAGATGCAGATATACCTTGTCTAAACCTGTGTCTGTATTTCCATCTAAAAGTATCTGTGTAAGCATAACACAGTTTGTAAAGCTCATTAAAAGTTTGGAGGCATTCACAAGTACTCAATTCTATATGTGTTTAACAATCAGCAAAGATTCCCAGTAGTGATCAAAAGAACTGAGGAAAACAATATTTCCATCTTTGTTTCTCTGCGGTTATAAAGATAGGAAGATAAAACCCATAAAGCCTACCTGTAATCTTAACTATCCAATCTTGTTTGAGGTGTGGCTTACTTGTGAAGTGGCTTTTTTATGTTGTCTGGAGGTTTATTGTTTTGGTTTTTCACTGCTGGAGAACTACGGGAGCAGTTTTCACCACCTAGCTGGAGCCAGACTGTTGGAGTTTTTTTTCAGGAAGCCACTTCTTCTTTGACTGTTGGTTAAGAAATGTGAGTTTTAAATAGGTGATAATACAAACAAAATGGGAACCCACAGTTTAAATAATCCATTTTACTAAGGAAACTTCTCCTTTCAGTTTTTATGGGCCTCTGGTACTTTCTTGGTGGTTCTCCAGAAAATCTTGCCAGAAGGAGATCTAATGAAACAGTACAGGCCAATATCCTCTACTTGTGGAAGCATTGTTTTTGACTACAGCTCTTCCACTTAACAGTTTTACTTGGTATTTTTGAGGTGTACAAGGCAGTATTAAAAAAGAATATCTGACAACAGTAAAGCCCCAAATTAAAAGGCAGATGTTTTCCATACTTTTCATATTTGCCAACACATTTTCATATGCCCTCGAAGAGCTGAATCACGGACCATGGGACTTGGCAGCAGAGGGAACCTGCGTTTTATGTGTTAGTGCTCTCTTTCCAGACCTCAGTGTTTCTTAGGAATGCCTACGTCAAGTGTTTTCCTACAATTCTTTTTCTTTTGCTTTTTTTCCTTAAATCATCCCTCTGATTGGTTGTGTTGTACTGGAAGTTGCTGTTGCTGCCATGGGTGGTCCTGAGGCATCCTTTTTTTGAAGAAAATATTCAGTGTGTAAATGTTTTATATTGAATCCTTTGCCTTTACATTTTGGGAATCTGCCTTTGCTGCTTTATGTCTCTTTATTTCTCCTGCAGGAATAGGCCTGTGCACTGGAAGTGTGAATTAAAGATAATTGACTGTGGAAGTGGTGTACTTTTTCCTGTGAGCTGACTTTGCCCTTGTACTGAGCATGTTTACAATGATGAGAACTCATTTGCGCTTCCTAAGCTTTAGACAAATGTTTGACTTGTCATAATTTAACTGTGATATAAAGCGAGTTGAGGTATTTAATTCCAACATCAGAAAGAGTTACCAAGAGCCAGTTTTCACAAATCCAGTTTTAGTCATGGACTAGAATGAGTCATTTAATCTGATGGAGTGAAAACAAAAAAGATGTTGAAGCACAGATGTATGAGTTCATCTTCCACTTCTCATGTTCCAGCGGAAAAAATTTTCCTATGTGGAGGAAATTTTTAAGCTGTCTGTGGTGTAAATTCATTAATATCCCAAACAGCAAGAATTCAGGACAGTGTTAATATTGATCATGGAAAAATAGGTCCTTAGAGCCCACTGAACTAAAGGAGTCTCTCTTCTGAGTTCGTATAGTAGCATGAAGAAGGGAGGGTTGATCCAATAACCTGGTACGTCCACAGTCCAGTCTGCTTCTTTCATTCAGCACGATGTTGCAGTTTACGTCAGCAGAGGAACTCGGGTCATACGTAATGACCATAGGTGGCAGGATGCACTCATTCCAGGAGCATAAGGAATAGTAAACTGCATAACGAGTATTTGCTTGTGTACAGAAGCCTGCCATTGACACCCAGAGTATTCAGGAGAAACCAGTCTTTTTCCCCAGTCTTTTGAAAATGTTGGATACACATGGAGATAATTTTTTGAGAGTGGTGAGAGCCTAAATGAGTTGTGGTTTGTTGGCTCATATTTTAAAAACTTTTTATTAATGGAGCTTGGGGTTTTTTTTAAATTTGTTTATTAAATGACAAAAGGGGTCCAGCATTGTGAGTAGTATGGCATTGTGAACAGGAATCAGAAGATGAAGACAAAGGACCACTCAGTGTTTCTGAGTTGCTGCTTAATGACTGGTATGTGTTCGCGTTCACATACGCATGAAATCCACCCATTCTGAGAGGGCTTCATTAAGGGCCCTGTCTTTAATAAGCAAGGATCCACAGCCATATTTGAGAGCTTTTTGTGTTCCGAAGTGCCCCTCCAGTTAAAATCTCTTTAAAAAGAGATGAAAAATGTGTTCCTGCTTCCTGTGGAAGTTTCAGTGCAAACCTCTACTACTCATAGAAGGAACTGTCTCAGATGATTTCGAGCGTTTGATTCTTGAGTGGGCTGACAAGTCTCTTGCAGTGAGATTCTTTGTGTCGTCATATAAGGTTTGTGAAAGACCTGTGTGCCCCAGAGATTGCTGCCAAATTAATGTATCCTATGGCAATTCTAGAGTATTGCAAAGGCCTTCCACCTGTTTTCTCCCAAACTGCAAAATGTGACAAACATAGCAAGTTACTTTAAAAATTAGATTGGAAAGTCCTCTCAAAGTTCATTGATGCTCTTTGGAATCCTCGCTATTTCTGGTAAGTTTCTGTGAGCAAATTATGTGCGGTTGTTTGTCCAGTTGCTTACGAGCTCATCAGGAACCTGGACTTTCGAGGAAGACTTGTTTGTGTTTAGAGCCTTGAGCCTAGAACAAGACTTGTGAATAACCTGTCTACTGCAGACCTCCCAGGATGGCAAACATGTGGATTTTAGATTTTGTTCATTAGGTGCCCCACATTATTTGATGAGGAAGCTCACTTGCTTGGTCTTGCTCTCTTGCTTGCTGAGGTTTTTTTAGAGCTTGCCTCAGAATCACAGTAGCTTCTTGTTCTTCCTCCTATTGAAAAACAAGCTTTTTAAAAATTTAAGTGTAAAGGAAAGCTTAGAGTAAATTAGACTGATTTTCAAACACAATTAAAATACCGTGCTGTGTTTACATTTCATGGATTTTTAGTTGTTTTTTTTTTTTTAAGTGGGGCAGAGTTGTTTGCAAACTTCGGTTTGTAGTATTGGGTAGCTTTTTGAAAGAAGCAGGAAGGGTTGGCGCAAGCTAGCTGTGCTGCTTGTTCTCCAGATACCAGTATTTCCAGCTCTTCTGCATTTGGAATTGCAGGCAAACATGGTTGTAATCTCAGGTCACCACAGGTCAAATGAAACAGGGTCATCATTCTTGTGGATCATGCAGGCAGAAGAAATCAGACCTCGAAGTGTTTAATTGTGCTCTAAGGCACTAGGGAGCATCTGGGAAACAGCAGGCTGACTGACCTCAGCTTGGTAACTGAGAGGACTGCAGCACTAGTCTTCCTGGAAGTCATTTCTAGGCACATGAAGAGCAAGAAGAGGACAGGAAACAGCCAGACATGAATTTACCATGGGCAAATTCTTCCTGAGTGTGAAGACGTGATGGAGAGAAAAAGCTGTTGGCAAAGGGAGAACAGAGAACCTTGTTTACTTTGATGGTACCAAGTTTTTTGACACTTTCATTAGCATCCCTGGAACCAAACTGAATTCCCCCCAGATGGATTGTTGGGTAGACTGCAGTGTGTGAAAAATTGGCTGAGCCAGCATTGAACTGGCAGAGGGTTATTTGCGGTGTTCCTTGGGGGCTGATAGTGGTGCCAGTGTTTAATATTTTCATTGGTGATAAAAATGACGAGTTGGAATGCACCCTCAGCAAATCAAAGGTGACACCAAATTGGTGGAAGTAGTGGAATACAGCAGCTGCCATTCAGAGGAACTTAATAAAGTTGACGTGGGCTAGCAGGAACCCAAGAAGTTTAACAGACAGGCAGAAAACAGCTTTGCAGAGAAGACCTGGTGATCCTAATGGGCAGTAAGTTGACCAGAATTCCGCAGCAAGACCCTGTAGCCACAAAAGCAAGCTGTAGGCTGGGCTGTGTGAGAGGAGTGTAGATAGCAGGTTGAGAGAAGGGTTTTCCTGCTCTGAGCTCCTGAGACTGAATACCCATACAGAGGGATGTAGGGAGCATGGTTGAGGGCTGCTTGGAGGGGTTGGGTCAGAGGACACAGCATACCAGGAAAGGCTATGAGAGCTCCTTATGTTTCACCTGAGAAGGCTGAAGGGATGCTCCAGTTGACTCCCAACTATCTGTGGGATCATTATTAAGAAGAGGGACCTAGACTCCTTTTAGAGGTGCGTAGTGAAAGGACAGGCATGAGGTGATTGTCAGAAGTTTCAAGTGGGGAAATTGGGGTTGAGCATAAGGAAAAATACCCTCCATTGTGAGAGTGGTGAAAGAGGTGGTGGATTCTCTATCCCTGGGTGGGGAGCTCCTGAGCGTGGTTCACCTTTGAAGCTAGGTCTGCCGTGAGTGGGACTGGAGACCCCCCAGCTGCTGAATTTAGTATTTAATATTGCCCTTTTCTTGAAATAATGGTTTGTTAGTGCATGAAAATGAAAAACTGTATTATGGCATTTTAAGAGGAACAATGCAAAATATTTTTTTCCTAAATCTTTCACATGCAGGTCATGTCACATTTCTAGCTTTAGGTCTTTTGAAGTGGACGTTGCTGAATCCTGTGATTGTCTTTCTATGAATTAAAAATAAGCCAAGTCTCTTTCTCCTTAAAAGAGACTGTTATGTTCAGCAGAACTCGAGGTGGTGATGCATTTTTGCATATGAGCATGCATATGTCTTGAGAATGGGAGCATTGTCTACAGCCTTGCTTACTTTTGATGGTTTAGTTCAAAGCTCATTTGAGAGAGAGATTGTTAGGGAAAAGCTCTGACATATCTACTAGCATCAAGCTACCTCTCTGGAAAAGAACACAGTTTCTTGGTAGCTTGTTTTCTTCCAGGAATTTGAAATCATTCATACTCAGCATCCACAGAGCTTCAGGAGAATGTGGCCATAATGCTGCACTGAATTGCCATCAATGAAATATGGGCCTACTGAGTTGCACACTTACACATTGTATGCCATTATACAGGGCTTTCTAGCTCATACTGGTATATATGTAGCTCTCAATTAAAGCAGTTTTAAAAATTGTGATATGAAGGTAAAATTATTTTCTTTTAATTTTATAAGCTGTGTGGGTTTGATCTTTAGACCTTTTCTATTCTGATCTTTAGACCTCTTTCTAGTGAACTACTGTAAATCTCCATGCAGAATTTTAGCTGATATTGCACCTGCAGAAAAAGCAGTAGACTTACTGGTGTCATGTGGCATCCTGGGGAAACTGCCTTGCTAACTTGCCTCGCATCATTTTAGCGCATGGGCTCTTAGAGAGGACACACGTGAGGAAATACACAAAATACTCTCATCCTGGAAAGAACTTGAAGCAGTGTAGGCCAGAATTTCCATGCCTGTTCAGTGGATTAACTGAATTAGCTGAGTACAACAATTTAGGCAACAGGATAATGGAACTATGGAACTTAAAATTGTTTTGAGTATTTTGATAGGTTGTTTAAAGGGGAGTTGAATGTGCTAAATAGCTGAGGCTGCTTTATTGAGGTTATATGTGGACTAAGATAGCATTCTACCTTCTGAGGGATTTTTAAGTAACATCGTTTATTCCTTTTCTATTATCTGTGTCTTATGTAATTTTCTTCTACTCTTTGGGCGTTGCGTATGTATGCCCTGTTCTTGTATTTGGGGGCAGTTTTGTGATTTCCTGCGTCTCATGATCTTTGTGTTACTTATTATCCAATTGCCCAGGGGTAGTTGCACTCTCCCATAAGTTTTCCAGGAGCTGTAGGTGGTTTATTACACAGAGGGTGTCGGATAAGCCGCGGATCAGCAGACCCAGCGGTGTGTGTAAGGGGTTGTAAGCGCCAGGAGTGGAAGGCAGGGCTCAGATCTCCAGTGAGGTGCTCCCAGGGCTGTCCATTGGAATGCTGGGTCACACGAGCACAGGGGGTTGCCCAGGGAGCTCCTTGCTGTCAGTGCCATGGTGGGATGATGCTGCTGGCTCGGCGAGGCTGTGCTGCTCCCCGAGGGCTGAGCAGGGGCTCTGGGCTGCAGGGGCAGTGGCATGGCCCTGCCAGGGGGGATGAGCTGCCTGTCGCTCCCACTGCATCCTCTGAGCTCCGTGGCTCTGGGGCCGCCAGCCTGGAGCTGCATCCAAAGTGTCCCTTGCTGGCCATGTGTGACGTCTCTCTGTTTACCCATGGAACTAGCCGCAAAAAGATTGCTGAATGTGGAAATTTTCTTTTCAGTTTCTTCATTTTCTGGAAGTGAGAGATGGAAGAAGGGAGCAGGGACTGGGATCAGAGTTAAAATCGCTCTTCCCAGTTTGACCATGAATTTGTTTCTGATCTTTTGTCTAAGATTTTTCATCTCTGTTAGACTCTTTCCAAACTTCAAAAGTTAGGAAGATAGCAGTGTTCCCACCTTTTATTAAAGTGCTTGAATTCAAGACAGAATTAGTAAGATCCAAGCATTTTTATTTTCTTTTCCCCAGAGAATTTGTTTCTGCCACAGCTAACAAGTTTTTCAGTAGAATGATAACAAAGATGATGTTTGGTAATGGTCTGTTTTCAACTTTGGCTCCGTCTCAGACTCTGAGTTCTAGTACTTCTTCTATAGCCATAGGTGGGCACAAAATTATTTGTACGTTACTGTAGCTCTGCATGAGTATATTACAGAAATAGAACCATCTTTCTTCTAGGCTCTCAGAGGTTCATTCTGAAGAAGCCCAGATATTGTCCTTGATTGGTTGGCTGCCTGACGTAGTCTTGCATAAATTTCCCGGTGGGATGGAAGCACATAACATGGCTTTCCATACACAGTAAGTTAAGGATTTGATAAGCTCTGCATGGTTCACACTGCAGGTTTGATACTGTCTTGGGCACACTATTTACTGCATGTGCACATTTAGCCATTTTTGGGATACCTGGTGAGTGCAATTCCTTACACTTGGAGAGTAAGAGGATATTTGAGATGGGGCACAGAGGACATGAAGTAGTTGTTCCCATTATGTGGCTAATATGTTAAGTAGCCAGATTTTGCTGAGTATTTTAAGTTTGGGACCTGTGTAATATCACAGGTTGGGTTGAGTGTAAAACAGAAATCTTTTGATAGGCCACTGTGGGTTTTTTGCTTTATCCAGTGTGAGGAATGCTTGGAACATGCTTTTTCCTCCAGGATTTTCTTTTGTGTTTAGTTGACACCCTAGTTATTTACAAACTTCTAAGAAGTCAGAATTTTCTCATGATAAGAAGTCATTAAGTTGTACTGAAAAAGCTCAACATAATAAACTGACATTTGTGCCTTGTTTCCAGGGATAAGATAGATAAGGTTGGGTGGGTTTTTTCCTCCTTTTTCTTTCTATTCTTTAGTTCTGCAATTAGCTGTTTTCTGACCCAAATTAATTTCATCAGAATTCTCAAACTTATACTTAATTCAGGGATCTATTTACCGTTGCACAGTCAAGAGTCACATCATAAAATAACAGCAAGTGATAGAAATAACAAACTTTTAAAAATTTTAAAGATAAGGAAAAGGGAAAGTTTATTTTTAAATTCCAAATTTAAATAAAGAAGGAAATAACCACTAGATGGCACTTGAAAATTGTGTATTAATATAATACATCTGCTTTCAAAATCTTTAGAAATGTTCATAGACCCAAAAGGGTTTTATGTGGATCTGCATGGTTTTGAGGGACAGTGATACTTCCAAAACCAGAATTAAAGTTCTTTTAGTTTTAGTATCGCTTTCTGTGATAAGACTAAAACACTGCATTAAGGAATCTAGTCTGAATTAAAAGCTCATTCCTGAGTCTTAAAATGCTGCCTTTAGCAAGATGATAAATACAAATATGACTGATAAATGTGTGCAGATTAGTTTGGTTTCCACTTACTTTTAATGGAATCACCCAGTTGTTTAGGTAGGAAAAAACACTGAAGATCATTGAAGTCCACCACTAAGCCATGTCCCTAAATGCCACATCTACATGCCTTTTAAAAGACCTCCTGGGATGGTGACTCAACCAGATCCCTGAGCAGCCTGTTCCAATGCTTGACAACGTTTTTGGTGGGGAAGTTTTTCTTTATATCCAATCTAAACCTGAGGCCACTTCCTGTTTGGGAGATTTTGTGGCCATTTGTTTTAACAAAATTCTGCTCTTCCTATGCATTCTGTTTACCTCCTTGGGTTATGCCTAATGTGAGATAACAATGTGTTTTGGCAAAGTGTTGCTGCGTTAATATCGTTAACAGCTTGGAAATTAACTCAGAGTTTGCTAGGGAGGGGTTCATACAGGAAACAGACTCACAAGGGTTCACTTCTTATTTTTGGCTTTACACACTTGCCCCTCTTGGTAGGGGAAGAGGATAGAAGGTGATTATGACAATTTGACTCTGAAGAAAAATTTTTAGTAGCCTGTAATTTACTATCAAGTCAGTCTTGCAGTATTTCTGTTAGTGAACATGGCACAAGCCCCTTTTATTTGAAATTCTTCTTTGAAATGGTTGTTTCTGAGACACATGAGAGTTACATTAGCATGATTTATGGGCTTTATATTGAAGATGCACAAAGCTGAGTAAATTCTTTCTGTAGCCATTAATTTGATTCTTCTTCCATAGGAGTAGTGGGTGGTAGCTGTACAAGGAAATGTTTAGACAACTGCCTTAGCCTATTGCACTTGAATTGAAGAGAGCAGAAGTAGACAAAGTATAATATGTGCAGGGATATTTTATGGTCTATTAAATATGTATTAAGGGAATAATTCTCTCATTTGCTCATACAGCTGTATATGGTTCCCCCGACACTGGTGGTAATTATGAGTGAATTTTATAATGAAAGCTCCGTTATGCACATGGTAAACCTTAGAATGGGTTACAGTAGTGATGGACACAGCTGCGCTGTCCTGGTTTTGCAGAAGACACTGGGACACAATCGACAAGAGGTGAAATGGAGAGTTGAACAATTTTACCATTCAGCTGTGCTCCCCCTGCGATGTCTGCTGCAGGAACGTCTCCTCTTTGTGCTGCTCTGTGCTGCACAAAGGCACTTGGCTGTGTTTCTGCCATGACTGCACCCTACAGCAATTTGTATGCCTGCTAATCACAGATAAAAGCAGAGCTTTGGGAGTGGCAAGTCTAGAACATGTACTTTTCCTTTTTTTTTCTTTCATTCATATGGTCTCATCCTCTCAAGGCTGTGAGCAGAACTCCAGGCCATCGTTCTTGTTCACGTAAAGTTCCAATTTGACTTTGATTTCTTACCTGATAGGTCCTTCAGTGAGGAAGCTGTTGCTGAAGTGCAGATGCTCTCGTGGGAATGATCTAATGAGAATGTCCATGCACTGAAATTCATTAAGTTTTTCCTGTGGCCATCTTACCTGTGAGCTCACTGGCTCTAAAACTCCTTATGCTGAGATTAAGCATTTAGTGACTTGGAAAAGCTAGAGAGCTAGAACTCCTGGTGATCCAGTTGACAAATCACAAAGGTTTTAATTTTACAACTTTGAAATAATGGGAAATGCAGGAATGACAGCTGTCTTTCTGGAAAAGCTGCTCCCTATGCAGGCTCAGGTAGTCCTGCTCATGTAGTAACACAAAGCAGATTTTTCATGGTGTGCTCTCTGCTCTGACTTGCTGAAAGTCAGTAGTTTTTTTGGATTGTGCTGTTGCTATGCTCTGTGATGCTCTGCAGACAAGCACTCATCTCCTGTCTGAGAGGTGGTTGCATTTTACAGTCTGTTCTGTGTTCCTGGAGGAAAAGTGCTCTGCTGATAAATTACTCTGGTGTCAGTAGAGGGCTTTGAAGTGGTTGTTATTATCTCCCCTCTGTGGGAGGAGGTATTGCAGAGTAGGTTGAGCTCTGCTGCCTCTGTGTTTTGAATTTCAGGCATTTATTCTGCTCACCTTCCCAGGTTTCTTGGTACTCTTTCCTGTTGTGGCAGCAAATGTAGAAACAAAAAGAAATGCTGTTTTGGAGCAAAAAGATTGCTGGAATTGCCAGGCTCTATGGGTTCCATCTCCTTCACCTAGGAGCAGAGCCAGGTTTGGTAGTGCAGGTGTCCCAGTGCGTCCCTTCCCTGGATGAGACCTCAGCTACGTGTGTAGGAGGCCTTGTCCTGCTCCCCAGTTTGTGATTCCTTTGCACTGCACAGTGAGAGAAACCCCCCCACCTGCTCTCCAGGAGCTCCAGGCAAAGGAAGTTGCTAGTCTGATAACCGAGGTGCATTATTCCAGCAGATGCACAGGGTTGTAGGCAGACCTGCTAGTGATCTTTTGGCATATGGTGTGGTTAGTGCCTGGTGTCCAGAAAGGTGGATGTTATGCTAACAAATGCTTGTCTTCTGCACTTCGTGACCAAGAAATTTTGGGCTATCAGAGTGTGTCCCTGGAGTCTTGCTTGGTGAAGTAAGTATAACTGTAGCCTTTGACTTACCGAGTTTCTGGTTTTTGTGTTTCTGTTTCTGCAGCTGCTGAAGTCTAAAATGAGTCCTGCAATAGCAGCTGTTGTACTGTGACTTAAATTCAAGACAACAAAAAATCTTGTTATGGTTAAGACCTGAGTCTTCAGAGAACTGCTTTTTACCTAAGTGACTCTAGACTCCTGTTGATGTGCTTCTCTTTGAGTAAAGATGTTAGTGACTTGCAGCCCAAGACCTTTTTCTGCAAGGCAAACTCTTTGATCAATTCTTACCCTTCATCTGTACCAGTGAGCAGGTTCACAGAGGCAAAAGGTGCTACAGTGAGTACAGTTGTTCAACATAAAGTGGTTTTCATACTGGCCACAAAGCTTGGTTGATTTCTTTGCATTTAAAAATGGCAAAGAAAATATCTATTTTGCTCATCTGGATCAAAAGAGAAATAGTAGAGTTGAAGTTTAAACTCTATTGACTTGTGTTGTATGTTGCTTTTTTTCCTCTTCGGCAGGTATGAATGGGATACTTTTAAAAAGCCCCAAAATTTAAAAAAAGTGCTGTTGACATTTTTCAATTATCTTGAGGTTTAATTTTATGTATTAGAGAACAAAGAAAGCAAGCAACTGATATTTGAGTTTGAGAATAAGGAACAGTTTAAAATAATTTCTGAAGATGGAAGAGTGTGTCATTAAAAATTAACTAACACTTGTAGCAGTGTTGCTAAGTGTTTCATGTGGTGACAGTCTCTCTCAAACCTCCACTGGCAAACAGGACCCCATTGAGTCTCAGCATGTCCCCCATTAAACCATCACATTTCTGAAA
>VZUA01102962.1:11710-22395 GCA_013401035.1 Horornis vulcanius
GTTTCCACAAGATTTTATGCAATGGAGGCCAAGCAGAATTTCTATTTGTGTCCAAAGTAATACAGTGCAATGTTGAGTTACAGTAAAAGCAGCATTTTTTTGTAGAAAAGTACTATCAAGATTATTGTACAACTCTTATGTCCCAGGTATTCCAAGCACACGATTTAAAGGAAATTTTGTTGTTTTCTTAATCCTCTGATGCCTTCAAAAAGCAATCATTGTCTTATAACAACTCAGGCTGGGCTAAAATACTCTGACACCATTTCCTCAGTATCAGAGGACCGGTACCAGAGAATTTCAGATCAACAATCCTGAGAACAGTTAAATATTAAAAATGCAACAAGAAACTTTTCATAGAAAAGACAAAGGGCTCCTACAAGACACTCCATATAAAAAAACTAGAATATATCAATTCCTTCACAATCTCAGAGAGAACAACAACATACTGTGGAAATCAAGGCAAGACCAACAAGCCTTGCCACTGGAAAGCCTGGCTCCAAAATACAAAACCCAGCTTAGCAACTTGGGCCAAGCTCAGGAAGAGGAGGAGAACAAAACTGCCACAGGGCAGCACCATTCCAAAGAGTGTCAGAACAATGACATTACATCCAACACGTATTTTCTGACTCTGCTGGTGCCCCATTCCAATTACTGTGGCAGTGACAGCTAAGGGAAGTCTATCATCCTTGTGCAGCTCGACATGCACTCAGTCCTCCAGCAATACAAGTATCACCTGTCCTTCTGAAACACTCAGCTGATCCCACTCAAGGCCATCAGCAAAACTCTCAAGTGACACTGGAGCAGGATGAAACCAGCCATGACAATTTTGGTGTTTGTTTGAATATTGCAGCAAAAGGAAACTACTATTTTTTCCTAATAGGAGACACATCACTGTCCCCAAAACAGTGGGTAAAGGAGAAGAAAAAAGAGAAGGACTGAAAAACAGTGTGAATCATCCACCAGATACTCAAATGGAAACAGCTTGTACAGAAACTGTAAGATTATGGAGAAGACTCTCCACAAGGCTTTGCCCCAACAACACCTTTAACTTCTGCTACATTATCAGTGTCAGGTAAACTGGACAAGGCAGAAAGACCTATGTGATAGTTATAGAACAAGCATCTCTAGCTATAAAGTACTTTCTACTGAAAATGTGAAGACTAATTTAATTATTGTGCCTGAAGCTTCCTTGCTTTTCTTAGATAGAGGCAGCCTATTTCCTCTTCATAGTTTCTTTGTGGCATCACCAGTTTTACTAGGAAATGGAAGTTTCTTATTTTCTGTCCTCCCTGAAGTTTCAATGCAACCTACAAAACCTGTTAGAGTTTTCTATAATCATTTGGCAGCAGTACCAAATATATGGAAACTGCTTGGTGTAAGGTCTGTGACCACTGTACGTTTCAAGTATTTTAAGAATTGAAAGGAGCACAAATGTCATTTTTATGATTGAAGGTCTTTTCGAAGATGTAATGCTTAGGTAAAAAACTTCACAGGAAAGGGCCTCTGGACTTCCTTGATCTTCTTCAAGCTATGCTCTAGATTTGGGTGTCTATGATGAAGAATTCTCTCTTCAGCACCTAACATCCAATTGTCTGTGTTTCAGATGCAGATGATTGATGACTTGTATTTCAAAACTGGTCATTACTACAGCTTAGCACTGTTCTATGACTTCAAAAATACAGGACCAAAGCTTCCACACGGCCTGAAAAAGTGAAGGGACTGTCAAACTTATTAGAACAAACCTGGGTACTTTTACTGGCAGGCACAATGCAGCTGCAATGACACCAAGGCCACTGGAAGGATGCCACCCTGGGGTGGTGTAAGCCTAGAAGGAGCTGGCATATAAGGAAGCATTCACATCCCATCTCCCAGACCTGCAATGTACTGCTCAAACTGGCCAAAGATACATCCCTGGGCTTCAGAAACAAAGGCTCATGGAGAAAACATATCTTGACAGCTATTGAGGAATGCCAGAAGATGCATTCACATTGGACACAGGTCCAATGCTTGGGCCTCCTGTGGTGCAGGAAGTGAGCACAGACGTCTGACTGGAGAACTTGGCCACAGGGGCCGTGAATGTGACTTCAGTGCTTCAGCTGGCTTCCAGCCCTGGCTGCAGCACTGTGGGTCACTGGCCAAAGTCACACACAGGAATTTGGCAAGCACATGCACTTCTGCTCAGCACAGGTGCCCTGGGAGACCAGTCCTCCTCTGGACCTCTGGCTGAAGTTATCTTAAGAATCTCAAATTCAGGTCTTTTTTAACTTACTGCAACAGATCTGCAACCACCAGAAATGTTTACAGGCATGACAGTTTAAAGGGCTGTGTCTTGTTTAAACCAGTGGCTAAGTTGGTTTGTGTTTTTCTTTTAAATCACAGAACCAATTTCCTGTAGGCAATCCTCCCACCAGGAGGAACAGCCACATGACCTGGGTGCTCTGGAGATGTGAAACACACCTACATTAGTAAGTGACCTGGGACCAGCCTCTGGCAGTGAGGCCACCTGGCAGGGAAACCAGCAGCTGCATCCAAGCTATGTACTGGGAACAGTCCCTGGTACAAGCTGACTTCCAAACCCTGTATGGACACTGTTTGATGATGTGCAAATCGGCTCATGGCAAGAAGAGTGCCTGATACCAACAACCAGGCACCACAACCAGCCAGACCCCCATGCTTGAACTATACTCTTGCACTATGTAATTTATTAGAAATACAGTCACTATAGCTACTGGCCATGGGTTCAGCTGCCCATTTCTCCTAGCTTGTTCATGGAGCCATTAAAAAAAGGAAAGAGTACTGATCTCTGTATACACCAACCATCTTGTGCGATACTGGGCTTGTCTAAAAGAACAGGAACGTGAGAACAACAAGGGGTTTGCTGCTTACCCTCACAAGAACTCTTTTTTGTTACATTGTGCACCACAATAATATATCAAGGTGGTCCATATTTTCCCACTTTCCCTCCTTCATTTTTATTAGCCTGAGGTCAGTACAACGGCATTGGTCAAAAACTGAACAAATACCATTTTTTTGACTTCAAGTTATCATACACAGCAATAAAGGGAAATGAAACTCAAAACAAAAAGATAACCATTGCCAGGATAATGCTCCAGAATATCACAACAACCAGCTTGCAAATTAGGAGCTTGCCTTCCAACACAGGCAGTATTATTTTTTTCTGGAAAAATACCATTGAGTCTGAGGAGTCAATACATGCACACACACCACTTTTTGAAACCACTGTTTGCACTTTTTAATCCACATGCTAAACACGAACACAGATCACTAAGCAATTACCCACGTCATTTGCTTTTCCTATCTCCAGAATTTTTGTCAAAGTGGTTGTTTATCTAATTCTCCCCTATCATTTTGTATACAAAACACTTGCCTACACATTTAATATAGGTTTTGTGCTAAACAGCTGTATCAGAGTTACACATGTTCCTAAAAGAATTTGACTCTTAAAACCATGTAAAAATGTCTGTTCACGTCAAAAAGGGCATGCGAACACAAATTCAGTTTTAGAGCACAGGAAAGACCATGGGAAACAATGACTGATGCAGACCAAGCTGTTGGTTATGTTTAGCCATGCTTCCTGCTGGTGATCTCAATAATTGCAATCCTTGGGCCATCCACTCAGGTGCGTTCACACCTTATAAAAACCAGACAACAATGTCCATGCCTGCTCCCTTGAAGAAGAGGCTTTAGGTCAACAAGTTTTTTAAGAATGAATTTAAGCTGTGATCAAAAGGGTGCTGTGGATGAAACTAGTTAGGGATGACGACTTCTTGGCTTGGTTTCCTGGTCACAAAAAGTTATTAAGGAAATCCTCATCAGGCTTCTCTCTCACCTACTAAAGAATGAAGGAAGGAGGGAAAGAAGGAGCAAAAGCATCTGAAATCACAGAGGAGCTTTCAGAATTCAGGTGAAAGTCATGCATTTTTCAGCCACTACAGCATGTAATTTTTTTAAACAATCAGTACATTTATAGCTCCCTTTCCCTACTGCCTTCTCTGGCATATAATATGGGTTAGAGACAGTATTTGTGGAAAAGCCTATTGGTGGAAACCAAAGGACCGTGACCAACAGCATTCACAGCATTTCTTATTTAACAAAAAAACCCCTACCCTTACTTTTCATCTTCCACTCCAAAATCAATACTTTGGAACCTGAATTAGTGGTACAACCTACTGAAGGACCTCCTCTCCTCCCCCGGTCTTGTGCTCCCCAACTATGTTAACAACCATAGAGTGTGCAAAGGGGAAGACGAAATAACAAACAACAGAGGTCTCAAATATTCCCCCAGAGCAAAGCCTGCAGCTGGGCAGCCTGTAGAAATCCTGCCTGCAGAATGGCTGAGAGAAGATCTCTGCAACAGCCCATCCCAACACAGCTCCTCATCTGCTGGTGCTTTATAGCTCAGACTGCCATGGTACTCCAAGCGCCAAAGCTCTCTGAAATTTTATGTGCTTGGGCCTTTTGGCTACAAATAAACTTGGCAGCAACAGGGAGCACTGTTTGTATAGGTCTGTCCCTGCTGGAAACCTGGCAGGATCATTTATCAGTTGATATTTTCAAAGCATGATGGTGGATTAATTTATTCCCACTCATTTACTGGCAGTTACAGAAGTTACCAAGAAGACATTAGTTTATGAAATCTGATTTATTTCTTGAAGAGAAGAGGCTGAATTCTTCTTTGGAAATGGATTAGTGCCTATACATTGTGTAACCAACCCCTGTATGTAACACACTGTGCCAAGCATAGTGGTCTATGACTCTTTGCATCTGATACTCTTACAAGAGCTGCTTTCCTTGCTTGCTCCTGCCTGAGCGGATCCAGCATAGGTCCATTCTTAGCTGCCAGTGCCAGCTCATGCAGTCTCAAAAGCTTCAGATGCAACAAAACTTAGAGAACTTGAGGTAGTATCAGACAGCACTAAAAGTCTCAGCTGCTAAGGCAGCACACACAACAGACCAGGCAAGGCTTTGGTAGACCCAAAATCCTCTTTCTGGGCTGAATTATAGTCGTTCTGACTGAATTGGACATAGGTCTCAGTGGAACAGAATAAAACACAACACTTGACTGCCACAAAAAGTATTAACTTCTTAATTTCAGTAATTAAATAACATCAGGGGACAATAAACTCAAAGGTGTCAATTTTGATTTGACAAATACATTATCTCTTCATCCTCTGCCCTCGGCACAATTAACATTGAGACTGCTTTAGTCCTCTTTTCCCCACGTAAGTACTACCACACTGCCCTACTTAGATCTCTAGTTTTTATCAGTATTTGCTTCTGCCTATGCTATAATAAATTGTTCCCATGGCAGATTAAAAGCAGAGAGATCTTTAAGACAAACTAGAAGACAAACACAGGACTATTCAGCAATGACCCTTTTAACTCCTATTAAGCTCCTGGTCAGGAGAATGCAGGCTATGCTGAGGCCTGATCAAGGACTCCTGTGCCACAGGAGTCTGAAGCAATGGGACCAACATGGTAAGAACAGAGCTATACACCTGATGTTGAAGAACAGCACAGGCATGACCTTTCCTGCTGGACTTCCAGTAACTTCCAGTAGGGCAATCATCCTTTGGCAACTGCTTATAGTTAGCTGGTGGAGCTGCTGAAAGAGCGGGTAAAGCCAAGGCAGGATTCCTAAATCCAGACAAAAGGTGTAGAGGACCTCCACTGCCATCAAAATGCAGCAACTGCGTTTAGCCAACCCTGCATGCAGCAAAAGCAAGGCTGGACCACAGGCTATGCCCTTGCCATCAAAGCTTAAAGCATCTCCTTGGAAATCCTATTTTCATTCTGACAGAATGCACATGGTACTGCAAAACATGAAGCCTTTGAAACATCAATTTGAACTGCTCATCAGATGACTCCACAGCCCACATCCACTCTAGTAAAACACAGAGCTGAGAGGAGGGCCAAGTTTCACTGTATCAGATGGGGGAAAGGAATGGGGTATGGGAATGAGAAGGTACAGCTTAAAAACACTTAGGATCAAGAAGAAAACATAAAGTAAGGATAATTTAGCACATAAGAAAAATGAGTGCAAACTTTAAGGCCCCAAAATATTCCACAAAGCAGATGCACCTCCTGTTTAAGAATACAATTAAAGCTTTATTTGCTATTATAAGTGAATTTGAAGCCAAAGGCAAATTTACCACATTTGCATTCACTGCTGGAGGCGCAAAATCTCATTATTTGTCACATTCTCAATATGGGCAAGGGTCTTCTCTCCAGACCCCGTCAAGACAAAGCACTGTACTTGTTCTATCACCTGAATCCAGGTAATTCAAC
Source organism: Horornis vulcanius (assembly GCA_013401035.1). Taxonomy (NCBI): domain Eukaryota; kingdom Metazoa; phylum Chordata; class Aves; order Passeriformes; family Scotocercidae; genus Horornis; species Horornis vulcanius. Next base: position 18,020 of record VZUA01102962.1, read on the forward strand.
CTGATGGCAAAACAGGCCACTTCACATTAGGACAGCCTTTTCTCAGATTTCTCTCCACAGGACTCAACTCCTAAGAAACCATGATTACAGACCTGTAAAGGTCAAAAGTATTTTTTTTTTCTGGGGCTGATCAATCACTACTGTTATTGCAAAAACCTACTAAGTACATTGATCTTTGACCTCACAGTAGGAAGGAATGGTGCAGGACTTGGAGAATGAAAAACAACATTAGACAAAACTTTGCAGTAAACTTGGCAGCAGAACAGCAGTGCTTTCTATCCCAAACTGTGCTTTGGCATCATCTTCGATTCAGTGCTCAAAACCTTAAGAGTTCCCTGAAAAACTTAATTTAAGTGGCAAATACACATGATATGACAAGCAAAGCCCATATGTTCAAAATCTGGCCAAGGTTAGTTACACAATGCTATTTCCTGAAGCCTGACTAAGAGAAAAATTGAAACACCACATTTTTTTAACCCAGCCTCCACACTGTTCTCCCTCTCATGAGGATGAAGGCAGTATTTTGGCACAGTCTAGTTTGTAAAATTTCTTATTTGTTTTCTGATAGGACAATATAGATTTTGGCCATTATTTATGTGCAGTTTCAAGCCATCAGGCATGCAGACCGTGACAGATGAAGAACCCCAAGAGCTGTACACGGCTTTGTGATTATGTAAAGGTCCCTGTCTGGAGGGTCACCTGGTAAACTTACCTTCTACTGCTTCTTCTTTCACAAAACTGTCCCTTTCCTTCTTTGGGCTTGCTCAAGCCACTCACCCAAACTGCACACAAGTGTACCTTCAGTTCCTGTGTGGATGTTTGTTTTACAGTTTTCCCATTTACATCATTTCTTTACCTCATAATAGTATAAAGAGGGAAGCTTTCTTTTCTCTTTCCTAAAATGCCCCATGCAGGACAAGGCTCTGCTGAACAGGATGTGGCCCGCTGTTTGTGGCTATTCTCAATATTCTATGTCTGCTGCTCCTATTCCCTCCCACAGTGCCCCATCCCATCCTGCCACATCCAGCAGTGCATGGCTGCATCCATCACTCTTCACACTGTATACAGAAGGGAAACAGCAGTGTTTCTTACTTCTGGTCTTGCAACAGACTCCATTATGGACTACTGCAATCCTTATCAAATCTCTGGTCAAATACACGCAGATACCAGAAGTTTTATACAAACCCACTCATATTCGGGCAGCGTGTGCTGAAGCAAAAAGAGCTAAGGAGTGTTCTTAAGTGAATAATCTTTCAGTGTCTGAGAGGTTACAGTGCACAGAACACAGCGATGCACAGAAGACACTTGTACAAAAGCCAGTTGCTCCCCTTAGGGCATTGCTCATCATTTAAGAAACTTTTAGAGCTTCTGACCACAGAAGGACCAACGCAGTGCCTGCATTATGCCCTCCTACTCCCTCCTTTCCATTTGATTTCTGAGCTGCCAAGTATTTCCTGACTTCTCTCGAGGCTGTTACAAGCACCATTTTACAAAACTTGCGCCACTTTTGAGTAATTCTCTTCCATGTAGTATCACACAGCTAAAAGATGTTGCTGGGAAACCTATGCACAGATTAGTGTTGGCAGATACCATGCAGGCACCAGCACAGCTGGAGAGAGGGAAAGAAAAGAGTCTGCCTCAGTAAACAAAATACTATAAAGTAGCTCAAACAAGCTACTGACATATTTCTATTGTGCTACAACGGTCACATGCTATTTGAGACCTTCAGTTTGCTAAGTGACCCACAATGAAAGGTCAGCCTTACTTAAATAGCTCAGTAGCTTCAAAACTGTTGGAATTCCTTTAGTTTAAGGTATTGCAGCCATTTTGTGTTGCAGCATCACTGCCTCATCTAGACATCTTTATCTTGAGGAGAAAAACCAACAAGTTTCCTGCAACAGTGCATTTTTAGTTATACGCCATCTCTGTACTGCATGGACTCCATAACTGGCATTTGTTTTTTTCTTCCAGGGTCCACAGGCCAGACACAGAGGTGGCATTGTGCAGTGCTCTCTTGGAGAGAAGCACTGTTCAGCTGCAGAACTGGAGAGACTGCAGGGGATGGTCACCAAGCCTGACAGACATGAGACACACTGATGAGAGATCCAGTCTCTCTGCAAGCAGACGCCAGGGAAATTAAGATGGGATCAGGGAATACAAGCAGAAGAATGAGAATTGGTAATACGGGAAGCAGACGCATCATCCTGAAACTTGCTGCAACTCCAGAACACTGTCCAGCAACGGGCAGAAAAAGAGGCTACCAGAAGGCAAACAAAAGGTGTAATAAGTAGCTCTTCTTATTCCAAATAGAGTTTGTAAGATACAATATATTCACCCACATCTTTTATAGAAGAAGTAATCTCTAAAATAGAAAGGGGACTAAAAGCCATTGCACCTCTAACTCAAAAGGCTCAAGCACCTAAGGTTCCACTCTGTTATGCTGCCCAACTGGGCTGCTGAAGCTGGGTCTATACAAGCTGTGGTCCAAGTCACATCAGACCACATTTTTGCAGCAGTTGTCTTGCAGTTAAGACATGAATTTAATGCAACTGCAGGACTTTCATCAAACTGTGCATTGACCTCCATGAGTAGTTTCAGGATAGCTCAAATGAGAGAGGTGAGACTAAAGGCTTGTGCTTTAAATCTTTAACTGATACACAGGAGTAGAGCATCTTAAGGCAAGGGATTCACAAGTGTGGACAAACTTCAACAAGTGGTAGCAGAAAGCAGCACAGAGGGCTAAAGAAGCACAACATTGCAAGCTCTCCCACAAGTTACTAAGTGGAGTTTATCACTCCCAACAAGCACACAAGACATTTTATGTGCTAGTTTCAGTTTTTGGCATCTCAACAGGACACACATTAGTCAAATCAGGAACAATTACTTTTCAACATCTGCAACAATGTCTAATTCCAAGTGCTTTCGGACCTCCTGTCCTCTCTCTTAAGCTTCTTGCCAGCATCCGCTTCTTCCTTGCAAATAGCCAGCACAAACTTCCACCCTGACCTTTATTCCAAACACACACTCATCAAATTACGACATATCCAAAAAATTTAGTTAAAAAAAAAAAAAGCAACCAAATTGCATCTACAGCACTAGGTCTCTTCAATTCCTTTCAACAATTTTATTGGTGACTGGTGTTTTTATCAAAATTTAAAGAACCTCCAGACAGAAACAAGTCCTCTTACACTTGTGAAGAACATCCATACCTTCTGCACTGCTTGAGCTACTGCTCATGCTGCAATCACCTGGGTGTGAAACCTACAAGCTTAGACTGATAAACATACACAGACAGCATCAAAATCAGTTCTCACAGCACCTGCACTTCTGCTGCAAACCAACAGTCACACATAAGGCAGAGCAGACATCAGTGATGTAACCCTGTGCTTAGATAAGAATTGCAGACCTGTACTGCAACCACACTGCTAGGCAATCACTTTCTACCATTCCACAACAGGAGAAAAGAAACTCAGTTTACCAGGGGTCTATGGTTCCTTGCATGCTGCCTGAATGCAGCACTGTGTGAAGAATCCAACCTTTCCATTAGAGCTTTTTCATAGGCATGAACTGCGACACTGTATGCTCAATGTTCTTGATCTGGACAGGAAAACCATCAGGAGAAAAAGATTGCTCTTGATATACTTAAGGGTGGAAAGATCACAGTTCTCCATTCTCGTCTTGCTCTCCAGCCTTCTAGTTCTTGAAGACAGAACTTTCATGTAAACAAAGCAATGTTTTTAGAATTCTTTATCTTGTTTACATTCCTTTCTGTAGAAAGGACAATTGATGGACACTTTCTAAGTTCAGTGGAATTGAAGAGGCTGAACCTCAGTCTTCCAATTCGGTCTCTTTAGAAATCTATATAAGTTGTAAGAAAAATTTATCTATATAAGTTGTAGGAAAATCTTTTCCCACTTCAAATCCACTGTGATCATTGCGTCACACTCCATGTTAGAAGTCATGTCAGCACAAAGCCAAAGACAACTCCTACACTTCTTGTCACAAATATTCCCATATTCTCATTCCTAGTCCACTGTTAGTTTAGCAGAGAGATTTTCATTTACACAAGATGGACATTAAGTTGTCATGCCCCCTAAAAACCCTGCTAGTTAGCACACCCAGAACACAAGCCTTGGACAACAGCTGATATGCACATCTGTATTTAAAACCTTCAAATTGTAAACCAAACCCAGCAATACAAGCTCTGCACAGTTTTCTCTATGTGAGATGAAGACACTACTAAGATAAGCAGTCTGGGCTCACTGTTTATACAGTGGTCCATATTAAGAAGTTGAGACATCTGAGTTCAGAAAGAATTTAAGGTAACACAAGGTAATGGAGAAGACAAAGGTCTCTATTCCCTTAATACAAAAAAA
>VZUA01102967.1:5955-22658 GCA_013401035.1 Horornis vulcanius
GGAGCTGATGTAGTTCTGAACATTTCTCCAATCTTCATTAAATACACTACCCTGAAGCCTTCCTAGTACTGCCTAGACATGAACTGAAGTTAAGAGTGGCATATATACCCCAAAATACTCTTCTCCTGGAAAGTGGTATTTGAGTAACACACAGAGAACATTAAGGCATGAGAACCATTGGCTATGCCTGGTCCTTCATGTACACTGCATTTCCCCATGACACTCACCACAACATGGTTAGTCAATCTTTTGGATTTTTTTTTTTAATATATTAAACTTTTTGCATCACAAGAAAAGTTTGAAACAATCCTCCTCTGGCTAAAAATGAGCAAACTGCCCTTTCCCTGGATACAGGAGCCTGAAGCATGGAAGGCAGGTCTTTCTGAGTCCTAATCAGAGGGGGACGGGGGAGGACANACAAAGAGAAGAGGAACTTTTTGAAGTAGAGGAAAGCTGAGTCAAGTCTGCACTCTAAGAACAGTAGGATTTTGACCCACTCTGGTATTTTACCTCCCCACAGGTCATCCTGAACACTCAGCTGCTGGGCTATGCTGATATTGGCTGGAGTTACTTCTTTGAACAGAACAGCTAAGAAAAGCTTTAAGTAAATTAAATAGCTTCCATTTCATTTATCTATCTTAAAAAACAACAACAAAACATTAAAACTCCTGACCCAATTATTTCATACATAAAAGGAGCCTTTGTAGCAGGTGTAATATTCCTAAGAGGTGGTTAATACGAAATATACATCAGAGCTTAACTGGAATGAAGCTTTGATGTTGGCTGGATTACCTGTCATGCCACTAAAGAAAAAGATCTCAAGGGAGAGAGTGAGCAGGCACTGCCTCTCTACTGGAGGATGCTACAATCAGAAAGGACACAGGATCCTGTGCTTTGTATTCAACCCCACAGGCAAGCACACACCAGGACACCCACAACCCATGGAGTCAGGTTCTCCCAGCCCTGCCCATAAAGGACCCACCTCCAGCTAACTCTGGGGAGCTTTGACTCCAGGGGGTTTACTTCAGCACCAAACCCTGTTAGGTTACACAGTACTTAAGATAAACCAAACAGCATTCACAGCTGAGGTAGAAATAAAATATATTTTAAAAAGCCAGTGTCTGAAAAATATAAAGCAGGTTTTTAGTTTATCCAGCACACTGAACTTATCTGAACCAAGAGGATGTAAACAGATTTCTAAGAAATGTAATACTCAGAAGAGTTGCTTTGATCAGACAGTCTTTAAAAATGCACACTGACAGGAGATATGTGTGTGAAGACTATTTGATCAAGATAAGCACAGCACTACTGCACAAAGATCACCATGGTTAACCAGAAAACCAACAAATTTCCTCCTTTCCCAAAGCAGAGGAAACTTATTTTGCCTTCGGCTCTCCAACTTGCTTATACTTAACTTTGCCATCTTTCTTTCTATTACTTGATTGGTACAGTGAGGGTTCTCCCACTTTGATTTGTTGTAGCCCCAGGAATGGAAGCAACTATAAATTCATGTCTTTGTGCATATAGCAGTAACCACAGCAGGAAACTCATCTTTACAATAAAACCTTTTCAAATTCAAAATAGAAATGGTCACACGCTTCACATGCAACATCCTGGTAATGAAAGAGATAAATTACTGAAAACTGTAACAGAAAAGAAACCGCACATCCTTTTTTTCCCCATCTCATACTGTTTGAAAAGTCTACAAAAACTGCACCAAAACACAGCTTCCTATCACTGTATCAGAATGAATATTTTTAAAATGCAACAGCATCTGAAAGGCTAAAAATGTTTTCTTGTTTCAGGTTCAAAAGTGATTTTCACATCTGAGTACATTACTACTGTTTAAGAAGGGAACAAAAGACAAAAGCATTTTCTGAGTGAACATCTAATTCCCTGTGTGATAGCAACTATAAATGAATCAAGGCACCAGCCCTCAGGAGAGATGGTAGGGGTTCCATGCTCCAAGACACAAGCACTTCTCATAAATTACCAGCATTGTGCCATGATGCAAAATTATTCAAATCTGTGTGTTATACCTATTTGTACTTGAACCTGGCTTAAGTTCACGTGAGTTTGGGAGGGTTGTACTTGCCAAAAACATGAACAGAATATAAACACTCACAGGGCAGCTGAGATTTAAATCTTAAAATAAACAAAAATTTATGGCATTGGGGCAAGGGGCATGAAGGGAAGAAAAAAAAAAAATGGAGGACAAGGAAAAGAAATTAGAATTGTGCAGCAGAACACTTGGAAAAACTTGCCACTGAAGCTTGAAACACCCACACCTGCCCTGTCAAACCCTCTTCAGGAACTGTACAAAGAAGTGTCAAATATTGTACTCATCATGGATAGTGGTGTCCAACAAAAAATGTGAAATGTGTGTGTTAATGTTTCATTGTGACAGGAACTTTGTGCTTTGATCTGTTTCTCAATGTATTTGAATGATTCTTGCATAGAGGTCTCTTTCCTGTGGTGCAATGTAAGAAAAAGCAGTTTGAAATAGAGAATAGCAGAATTAAAATCTCCCTTCTTGTACACGGTTCCAGCAGTAATGCAAACTTCCTACAGAGTTGAAATCCAGTCTAGACACCAGTGCTCAGAAGAAGCAAGGAATGCCTGTACTGGTTTAAGCTTTGATCCTCCTGGCAAATTTTCTAACAAGAGAGTTGACTGCTGCCTGACTGCTTTTATGGATGAACCCCACTGGTTCATCCAGTTTAAGCAATAAGAGAGATTTTCAAATGCACCTGTAAAGGGACCACACAGTTTTCACTGGAAGAGAAGAGGCTTTCAGCTCAGAGCCCCACATGAAACAGAGCTTTTACAATTTTCCAGCCCTGGATACCAACCCAAGCCTAGATTGACACCCCTTCTTGGTACAAGATGCATTTGCAGACTGTGTTAGCCAAGGAGGTAAGGGACAGATGACACTTGAATGCCTGATATTTTAATGTCACTTTCATAAAAAGTAGCAAATTCATGATACAGGTTATCAGCTGCTTTAAAATATCATAAAAGCGCAACCTAAGGCCTTTCCAAAAGACCAGGATTGAGATTACAAAATAGACCACCAGCTCAGTCCCCTAACACAGGTGATTTATGGTACAGTCTTGGTCGTGATCAACACAACTGGGCCGTCCTGAGTCTCATCTGAGTCTACTTCATCCTTGACATCTTTACAGAGATTAAACTGGATTCAACTCATGAGGGATCTAATAAATTTTTCGGTTTGTTTTGCTTACTAATTTTGTACGTTTTCTGCTCTGGAAGTCTTAGTTTCCTCTGCATGCTTTTCACACTAGAATTGAAAATAACTATTCAAAATAATTTTTGCAAAAAGTACTCTTTAATGCATTTGCTCTTCACCAGCTTCAATACAAAGTCTTATCAGTTAATATGTGGCTCTTTAACATAAAGGCTATTTAATTTGACCTAGCTGACTTTGCAATGAAGCAGAAAAGATCACTTCATGATCCATTCCGCAAGGATGAGATGACACAGCTTTCAACATATGGAAAGTAAGAAGCTGATAAGAAATGAGGGAAAAGATGGCATTATCTGAAGTACTGCAGATGTTCCTAGACTGGATAAATATATTCCATGCCAACTGCACTTGAGCTTTCTTTTCCAAGAAAGCTCCTCAAATTTTGCTCCTCAAATTTACTCTACCTTCATGACAACAGTCTCAAGAATGGGAATAATCTGAGGCCCCTACAATCATTCCCCCATCTCTCCCCAGAGTATCTAGAATTAGAAACTCAGTATTTTTAAAGCAAACATGGCCCTGGTTTGTGCCACACCTAAAAGTGTCCAGAAATTCAAAGTGGTTTAGCAAAAAGGCTTATGAGAAATTTTGGGTTAAGTCACTGAACTCACCATTGTTGAGGAACTCACCAGAGAAGGCCAGGCAAGGAGCCCATTTCCTTGTGCAGAATTCAGCTGGCTGAGGGCACATGTGCCTTGTCCTGCATCTTCCCACTCAGTATTCACCTTTCACATTCTGCAAGAAACAAGGCAAATACCCTATTTTGAAATTAAATGATTTGACAAGTATTCTTCTTTCCTCCAGTAACAGGTCAGCACTCTATACACCAAATAAACCATGGATTATTTGGCAGCTGTAAAAGTACTACAACCATAAGCACTGTCCTTGATTCCCCCTATTTACCTGTTCCTTTCTGTCTGCCTTAAAAAAGGGAAAATGTAGTTTATAGAAATGGTTTAGCTCTACCATTTTCCAGATTTTTAGGTGCTTGACTTCATAACATTAAAGGTGATTATTTCCATGCCCATGTTTTGTTGTGTGCACTTACAATTATATATTTAAACCATTCATGGTTTGAATGTTGCTATTAATATGTCGTTATAAAACATGGAATGAACACACACACACCACCATGTCAGGAAAGGAAGAAAGAAGGGAAATTTATTTTGTTACTTCAGTTTATATAGATTTTGAACAATGACCATGGATTTNGACATTAATACATTATCTGGCTCCAAACATCTACAAATTACAACTCATATTTTCAGGCCATCACTTTTAATAAACCAAAATACTATTTCATGAGGCACAATTAAAAGTCACCACATCTGACAAATATGATAAATCTATAATCACAATCTTATTTTAATTGAAACAGAAATATTGATGTGAAAAAATGGTATCCAACATTCTTGATAATCTCTAATTAGTCCATTTGCAACAGCTTTTTATTGTTGTCTAGTAAAGCTTGCACTTCTGTTTAAAAGTGAATTAATTTTGTAATGCATGTAATAAAATTGAAATTAGACACCAAACACCAGACGGGAACAAAAGGAGATTCAGTGAGTGCAAAGCCCCAGGCTACTGCCACGCCAGTTTTCCTGAGGTGGTTTTGAAATGAGGGTCCTGCAGCTGCAGGGAGATGCTGCAGAAACTCCTGGAATACCAAAGCCGGTACAGGAGGTGACCTGGATGAGTGCTCAGAGAAAGGGAGCTGGCACAAATCATCTTGAAGAGCAAGCTGCATCACTAATTATGGAATTACAGTTTTGGTCAGTAATTATAGGATGCAAATTTTTGCTTTTAAGATCATTTCAGTTGCAAAGCCAGGAAGGCCTTAACTTTGTTACATCTTTCATCTGTTAATTGAGGTCATTCTGCTCCTGGACCTCTTCCACTCCACATTCTGAGTGGCATGTTAACAGAGTTACATGTGTTGTTGTTGGACATGAGAGATTCCAAATATTTCAGAAGGCAAATAGCATAAAGAAGGCTTTATTGTCTAATTTTTAGTACCTTTTATAAGGTGTTCCAATACAGACTTAACATGATTGGTGAATAGGAACGACACCTCTCTAGTCTCATTGGTGAAACTAGAGAAACACAAGTACACAGCTGTACAAATTGTTTTGAGAAAAGAACAGTTATTTACAGAGATTGCTCTGAGAGAAAAGGTCCTTTCAGAAATCTTCCCTTGGGAAGAAATCTGCAGCCACTAGCAGGCTAAAATTTTTCTCAGACCCAGAAATCAGGCCCACACTAAGTGAGCCATACTGATGAGCTAACAGTCAGTAGCACTGTCAGTGTTTTCCAGGGGAATAGAGCATCCAGGCCCAGACTCACAATAATTAGGGCATTACAAATAGCCAAGACAATTCATGGATCATACTGATGATATTTGTTTTGATGTCCAACAGATTGTTGAGTCACCAAAGCAGCTTTTTTATCACAGTGGTTTCCTGGTTCCATGGAGTCAGGTGTGCACTCATGTATAACACTTGTTTATGGGAGATGCACCTAAGTACATGAATTTCTCTTCTACAGCCTTATTTTATCACGTAAAGCATCCAAGTGAAACTTCCACTGCAATGTATTTCCCTATGGCTACTGATACAATTCTTTGAGGATCATCAAGTAAAATAAACTAATCCATTGAGGAGCAATTCAGTATGCAATGTATGAACAGTGCAGATCAACTTAAAATACATATATTATTCCTTCTGGAAAGAAATGGAGTTGTAATTGAAATTTTTTCATTCCCTCTCCTGAGAGAGGGAGTTAACTCTGTATGGGTTATACTGCATACAACAGACTCCAGCTCACACACTGAGCAACTATGTGTCCATTTGGAAACTCATACTGATTTTAAATAGGACTCTTACTTAGAGATGAAAATTTTCAGTGGAAATCTTATTGATTCACATACGCCTTTCCTGAGAATCTCCATAACCAATACACAGGAACATGACCCTAAAAGATTGGGACCCATGCTAGAATTTTAATTTGCAGGTTGCAATAAAGTCAACCCATTTCTGGTTTACCTCTGCACACAGAGCCTTTATACAGCCCCCTTTTTTCCCCACCATAAGAAAAATCTAAATTAAGATAATTTGAGTATGTTTCCTACCTATAAGGAAACATACTTGACACAAGCTCATTGCAACTTCCAATAAGGAAAGAAGAACACACACATAGCCTTGAGCAACAGGAGGAAGAACACTCCAATAGTTTACCGCAATAGCAATGTTTTGAGAAGGGAAAACTCCACTGTATACCTAAGATAGCACCATCCATTCAGAATTACCTGTTATGATGGTTTCAGTGATTGGCCTTTTGTGGGATAGAATTAGGAGGAAAAAGGCAAAACAGGCTTAACTTAAAAGTTACAAAGATAGTTTATTCACACACACTAAAAGGAGAAAAAAAAATGGAAAATGAAACTTCAAAACACTTTTCCTTCCCCCTACTAATGTTCACTTTCCACAAACAACATAAAGAGACAACTTGTGATTTTCAGTCAGTTTCAACATTTTAACATAATTTTTCATCACTTTGGGAGAGGAGTCTTTTTTTTGTGTTCTATGGATCCCACTGACAACTTAAAACAGTTCTCTTGTGGGTTTTAACTGTCACAAAAAACAGCCGCCCGGTAAACTCTGCTTCCATGACCCCTCCCATTAACTGTTTCCCAAGCTGCTTATGGGTCATGTGCTTAAACACATTGCAGAATGGGGTGTCACTTTTAAAAAGTTATTAACTCTAAAGGCAAAAGATTCTTCATCTCAAGGAACAGAGATATTTTCTTCTCCACTGCACACGGAAGGCTTCTCATCTTTATCTCTGTTCAGGCATCTCATAAAAACCATTTCATTTAGTCCATCACAAATGCCTTTGCTGAAAAATCCATACATAAAGTTAAACAATCACCTCCCCAAATGAATATCTTTCCACGGTTTAAAAGAATAATTTAGTCCAGTTTCCATGGTTTACATCCAGAGAAGTTCCGTCAAAAATGTCTACTTCCTCAAGCCTTTCTTCCAATAATCCTTATCAGTTCTTTCGCTGACTCTGTACCATGTTGTCTATCTATGTATTGAAATCACTCTATCCTTCCTCTGTCACTCAGGGAAAGGACAGAAGTTATGAAAGCTTCATCTTGTGCTAAGAAAGAGGTAAATCCAGCCCAGGTCCTCTCTCCCTCAGCTGCTGGCTCAAAATGGTATTAAGTTTCAAAGCTGATGATGAGGGGGGTGGAAGAGGAGAACATGCTTGGGAATGATGATGAATTGTCTTTTCCCTACCCCTGGTCCCATCCATGGGCCCAGACTCAAGGTTGCTTCCTGGGGCCCAGTGGGGGGAGAATCCCATCCTCCCCTGGGCCATCGGCACCAGCAACCAGGGCGTGGGGCACGGCATGGCCAGGGCTGGTCACTGTGGGGACCCGAGCTGCAGCCTCCTTCTTTTTCCTGTCTGGGAGCCGGTGGATCCTGGCCAGGCCTCAGGCTGGCTTCCCCCCAACTCCCCACCCCAGCTGAAGGGAGGTCGGGGGGGAAGGAAATGGCCGGCCCTGGCTGGTTCAGGTCATTCTAGGAGAACGACCCAAGCCAATGTTACCTGTTCAACTGCCTAGAAGGGAAAAGACTTCCCAGCCTTCCCGGGCCAATTTTAAACCTAGGAGTTTCCAGAGGCGTAACTAACTTTTGAGTTGGTCAACTAAGCTGTCAACATCTACTATAACTTCCTTAGAGGAAAAAAACAAAACCTCACGTCTGTGCTAAACTACCACACCTGTTCAACAAAGAGTTATTGAGCAGTCTAGACATTTGTCTGAGGCAGTAATTTGCCTTCCTACTCCAGGAGACCTGCAGGAGTACTTAAAGGTTTTTATGGACATCTTGGTTCCTGCCATCTCTAGAAAATATATTTATCACTTTTCCTGTGCTGCTCTTCAGCTGCAACCTCAAATTTTCACAGGAACAAAGTCTGTAAGTAAGAGTTCTGAAGGCCAACCTGAACAGTGCATTTCAGCTCTCCATACAGGTGGAAAGAGGAGGGCATCCAAAGCATCACCACAGCCATGGCACTCCAAAGGAAGAGGAATGGGATCCCATGCAGCACCTCTTTCTCTCCTAGGGTCATATGTGACCACTCTGGCTCAGCACTGCCCTTGGTCACTGTGTTACACCATCAAACCGAAAGCACAGGACAGTGTTACGCCAAAGAAATATACAGAAAATATAATACATAATACATACACATATATATATACATATATATATAAAATAAAAGTGTAGGGTAAGAATCAGGATCCCTGAACAAACAAGTAAACAGCTTCTCAGGAGGAGAGACTAAAAGCTGGATTAAATGAGTGTTACGATGAGGAGGAACTGGTATCCATGTGGAAAAGAGAGCATGAAATAAAGTTTCCAGTGAGATGGCAAACAGAGAGATATTTATGATATGCAATTCATCATGCAGCGAACCCATCTCAGAGGGTGGGAGCATGTGAAGGGACAAAAAAGCACCTGACTGAGCCTTAGGGTAGCTGAGTAGCACTGCAGAATGGCTACAGCTCCCCTGCTGACACCTTCCAAAGCAATTTTAAGAGCAGACAGCTCCTCATACCACCAGATTCCCTACAGTGTCTTGCTGAAGAAACTGGAGACATACTCACATTACCCTCATTTAAGCATCCACCTGCCAGAAAAGCTGTGTCAGGTGAGCAGCAGGCAGCAGCAGCTCATGCCCACAGTGATTTGTAACAGGCAGGACAAAAACAGCCCCTGGCACAGACTGCAAGGCTCTTCATTAAAAGTCTTTTAGTTGGATTTAGGGAAGGGTTCCCATCTGTTTTTGCACTACAAATCTTCATCAACTCTTGCTGAGCCAGGACACAGCAAATTTACCTCACAATGTCTGAAGGATTAAGGAACAGGATGTATTTTGGGCAACCATGGGCCAGGAGAAAAAACAGAAGAAAGATCCTTCATGCTCAAAAAAAGCCTTTTTCAAGACGTCAAGTGCACAGTGGGCTATTTTCCTCCGTGTCCCTGCATAGGAAAGAAGTGCCAAGCACAGCCTGTCTTTACTGGATGAGTTTAAGAGTTCACCTCACAGTTTGATTTTCACAAGTGTAAAAACAGAAGACCAGCCCTGATGGTCACAGTGCTTTGGCGTCTGCTCCTGGGTTGATCTTGGTGGCTTCTCAAGGACTTTGTTGAGTGCAAATCCTGTCTGAGGGTTTCCCCTAGCCTGAGGAAAGGAGCAGAGGTAACATTCTCAGTTGCTTCATCTCTTCTGCCTCGTAACAGCCAAGAGAAAGATACATTTGTGCAGACTTAGTAGGGGAAAGTCTTAATCAAAAACAAAGGTATCTCAAGGATAAGTGTGAAAGATTTGGGAACAGGGAAGTCATTTGTTCTTCACAGACAATAATTGGCTATGAATCATTTACAAGGAGGATAATGAGATACTGGAGAGTGTGATACTGAATAAAAAATTATAGTCTTGATCTTTATCCTTTTCTGTTTTCCACCTTAATAAAATTGCATGGGATTTTCCTAGATAGGAGAAGCCCTTGCTGCTAATTAAATTATCTTTAAACATTTGGAGGTAAGACTAAAACATCTGTAGAACTAACACACAGGAGAAGGCAGCTGAATAGCAAGCCTCTACCAAGACATTATTACTTCATGTTTTTGCAACTACCAAATTGATGCCTTTGGATTTTAGCTTGTATATCTTTCATATATTTGTAATCCTGTAATTCTTTAGTGTATAGCTCTAAACTCCATATAAAGTGCTAGCTACTGTCTTCACATTTTGGTCAGACTCAATTCCTCTCAAGGCCTGGGAATCAAGGACACCTCATTGTCTCAGGCCCTAGGAAATGCAAACAAAAGTGAGTTGTGGGTCTGAGCAACTGCTCTCCATGGTTCAGTAGTAAAATTCCCACCTGCAACACAGGAGACCTGGGTTCGATTCCCAGTCAGAAAACTAACAGAAACAACACCTAGAAGAGCAGTTCTTACAAGAGACTTAGAAATGTTATAGTTACTTCATGGATTTGTCCTTGAAAGAAGAAATCTTCCCAAGGGAAGAAAAATCAGCTATTGACAGGCTGAAAATGTTACAGACCCAGAAAATCAGACCCACAGTGGGGGACCAAACTTGGGGTAAATTACTTCATTACCTGAAGCTGTAATTGGAATATTAACCCTCAATATGCAAATGGACCAAGCTTATAAAAGTGTTGTCCATTTTTGGGTGTAGTCCTTGGGGTGGCTTTGTGTGCCTTAAATGTACCTGAAGGTCCTTCAGTAAATACACCCACTTTTTATTCCCTAATTTTGTCTGGCCTCTGTTTTTCAGTAGTCCCAAAAATGCATCAAAATACATCTCTACATGAAAAATACAGCTTTAGGAAAATATTGGTTTTAATAATTTTGATGGGAAACCAACACCAAATTATCTCCTTTCAAGTAGTTTGACTCAAATTGAAGTGCAACTGCTACGTGGGATGCCAGGAAGAAATCCTGCTTTGAATTCAGCTGTGAACTGCTGCTTCTTACAAGCTGCAGAATAGAACTGTCATGTCCCCCTATCACATACACAGGAACAACTCCTAAAGGTGACCAAAAACTTCCCACGGCACTTCTTCCCTTACACAGCCATCACTGTGTCACAGGCGATAGGATCAGTCAACAAGCAGTGATTGAGTTCACCCACACTGCTGCAACCAGAGCCAGCAGCTTGGCTGAAGGAGCTCAAATTTAGCCATAAGCAGAGCGAAAGAAGTCAACATGTTTGTTTTTCCAAAATCAGGTTTTTTACAATTTAGGAAGGAAAANCAGTAGTCCCAAAAATGCATCAAAATACATCTCTACATGAAAAATACAGCTTTAGGAAAATATTGGTTTTAATAATTTTGATGGGAAACCAACACCAAATTATCTCCTTTCAAGTAGTTTGACTCAAATTGAAGTGCAACTGCTACGTGGGATGCCAGGAAGAAATCCTGCTTTGAATTCAGCTGTGAACTGCTGCTTCTTACAAGCTGCAGAATAGAACTGTCATGTCCCCCTATCACATACACAGGAACAACTCCTAAAGGTGACCAAAAACTTCCCACGGCACTTCTTCCCTTACACAGCCATCACTGTGTCACAGGCGATAGGATCAGTCAACAAGCAGTGATTGAGTTCACCCACACTGCTGCAACCAGAGCCAGCAGCTTGGCTGAAGGAGCTCAAATTTAGCCATAAGCAGAGCGAAAGAAGTCAACATGTTTGTTTTTCCAAAATCAGGTTTTTTACAATTTAGGAAGGAAAAAGGCTGAAATACCTCATTTTTGTACAAAATAGAAATGCAAGATGTTGCACAGCTCTGGATTTTGCTGCCAATGGTTTGAATTACAAAATAAAGCATGGTTCTCAGCTCCATCCACAGCCATCAGTACATGCCTGACCCAACATACTAATCCGTTGCTTTTAACTTTGCTGTTCTTCCTTGTTGTAATCCAGAATCTTCCAAAGTACATATCTGTAAATGTATGCTGAATTGTTTTGGTTTTTTTCCCCCCTCCATTCTCCATACACTTTGAGCACTAGAGAGTCAAATCTTTACAAACTATTGACATGAAGGCTGGTTTGACAAATACTGTTCTTAAGAAGTTTACTTTGCTGTACTTTCTATCAGTTTATTCAGGGGTGAGGATGACAAATACCTGCAAGCTTAAACCCTCTTACCCAAAATGCCCCACTTCCAGGAAGTGACCAAGTCCTGGGCCCAGCACCAAGGTCATGACAGCCAACACAGCTGCTGAACACCACCAGGAGCTCTACTTCATGCTTTTCCTGCAGCTGCCTGCCAACATGTGACATAGGGCATGAATGAGATTCTTACAAATTACAGATTCAGACAATATAAAGCAAAGACCATTCCACTTACAGAAGGGAGTGATATCAATCAGATTTTCTCCCAAAAAATACACTGTGCTTTTCAACATTTCCTTCCAAAACACTGCAGTAAGGCTTGCTGCTATACAGCAGCTCTGATGCACAGCTCACAGAAGGCATGTAGGTAAGCAGTGGTGCTTGAACTAGTGAGCAAAATGAGTCTGCAATGGATAACTCAGTTGCTTTTGGCTGACAAGCAGGACAACACACAACCCATAAAATCTTCATTCGTCTCTAATAGCTTTAGAAAAGATTAATAGAATTTTTTTTTCAGTTTTAATAGGAGTCCTAATACACCACAGTTTAGAACATGTGCAGTAAGTCCCACCTCAATGTGAATTTTTCTAGGAAGCCCAGAAAATATGGGTTAACTGCCTAAATGCTGACACAGTCATAAATGGAGAGAACAGAACTGCTGTAATTTCTGATACAATCCTATCAATATGTTCAGTAGATAAAGGTTGCCCCAGGAGTTTTACTTTTTATTTTCATTTTCCTTTTCTCAGATTTCTTGGGAGTTCCTGTCATTTCCCTAGCTTTTGTAAAACAGACCTACAAAATGCACCTCTTTGCTCATGGTGTGCTACTAACCATGGGTGACAGCCATCAGGCAATCTGTGCTGCAGGCAACTGTACAGAACCAAAAATCATTGGCTAACAGTTATTTTAAGGACAGCCTTTCACACAAGCTGAGATTAAATTAAAGAGAGAATTTATTAGAAATTGAAAGAAATGTCAAATGAGGAAAGGTGCAGGAGATTCTAGCTCAGTTACACGTGCATGAGCTACTAACACAAACTCTGAAGTCTGATCTGATCTGACCCTTAACTCCAGCACACCAAAGTTGGCTGACACATCTGAGAATATCAATTATTTTATCAACAGTCCTATTAACTGGTCCAGTTAGGCTCCAAATAGCTCACAGTTTGTGCATTCCTTACTTTGTCTGTCACTTTTGGAAGATGGAGATGAGGAGACACATTGCTCCTAGGAAGATTGCTAGCTGGCCACCTCAGGGCAGTGTCAGCACCATGAGCTGGCAATGCCCCTAAACTGGAACACACCAGGGGCTATTTCTTTTCCCTCCCCAGACTCCCACCCCATAAAGATGAGGCCACCTGGTTGCTAATAGTGCCCAAAATACTCTGCAATATAAGAGTCCAGCCACTCTACAGCAGGCTGAGGCTGGGGGCTTTTTTCAGATAAGGAAGCAGAAATGAGATAACCAACAGGTAATGGGCAGAGACAAAAAGACAGGCCAGGTTACTCAAATGTATTTTGTTTGGCTACACTGTCTGCAAGTGAATGATGAACAATCTCATAATGCCAATTTTTTAAGCCAGTGATACCTTTTGTGTCTCTTAACCATGAGGGTTATTATTATTATTTGTCATAATTGTTCCAGTCATTCTTGCATTCAACTTTATGGCCACGCTAGCACATTTCTGATAAAGAAAAAAGATAATGTT
This sequence comes from Horornis vulcanius, assembly GCA_013401035.1. Taxonomy (NCBI): domain Eukaryota; kingdom Metazoa; phylum Chordata; class Aves; order Passeriformes; family Scotocercidae; genus Horornis; species Horornis vulcanius. The sequence continues at coordinate 19,650 of VZUA01102967.1, forward strand.
TTTTAAAGGAGCAGTAAAAGAAAAATCCAGTTTTTAGTTATATCCACTACTGTTATAAACCAGTTCTGTCAGTGACAGTTCAAATACAGTTCCAGCTTTGTCCACTGTTTTCTGCAATATACTGGAAATATGTCTATTACAGTGATTTTGATAGAGTAACCAGGTTCATTATCATTCTGCTATTCAGAATACCATAAAAATTACCTGCAATTACCTCTCCATGATGAAAGCCAGCTAGTGGCAAGTGAAACAAAGTCTCAGCAGAGAGGTGAAGACTTCCCAGAGGATGCAGCACAGCACCCTTCGCTCTCACAGGAAACTTGCAGCAAGTTGGCCCAAAGCCAAGTGGGTCTGAAATGCTGCTTTTCCTAGGCTGAAGGATTTCTTTTGAAACTTCCAAAGTTCCACAAACTTGTGTTCCAAAACACAGCATCCATTTCACCAAGGACAAGCAGGTCCTGGGGAAATATTTCACTTGGAAAGACTGTTTCATAATTCCTAAAATGTTTTTCACTTCCTCTGCCCCAAAGGAGTTAAGAAACTTTCTGGCAGTGGTCCAGCTACAAAGCAACAAACCACAGCTCTGTGCACATGTATTTATATATTCATCCCAACTAAATTCTCCAGGTTTCACTGGCTTGTGTATGATGTTTGCTTCAAAAGCAGTGATTTCTTCTGCCTTCATCTACTTTCACTGCCTAGTAAGAGGAAATTAGGCATCACATCACTCTGTCCTTAAGCACCGAGTTTTGGAGAAGCTGCCAGTGTACCTGAAGGCATTCCTTGCCAACTCCTAGGTTATGGACAGAGACTGAAATCAAAGCAGTGCTGTTCCTGCACACCTGCACTGGGCCCACCTGAGCTGATCAGTTACTACACCACAAACACCAGCAGTGGGTGAGGATGATGTGAAGAAGGAGTCAAGACCAAACTAAGTCTTTTCTTTTACTTAAGCTTTAAAAAGAACACATCACCTGAAAGATCACTCTAGCATTTCAAGTGCCATGAGCTTCTCTCCCTTTTCTCTGCTTCACTTAGGATTCACATTTGTCTTGTGCTGTATTAACACCACACTTTGATGCAAATCAAATCAGCTTATCTACTGTTCGAGATGAATACATGCCCTGCAAATAGAAGTCTTTTGAACTGATTATGGAGGGAATTTTTTGGGACTTTTCTTCATCTTACTTCTCTTGACTAAGTCTTAAGGTGGCATTTAGAGGCACTGATTGTGACTTATAAGTACTGAGTGATATTTAGCTTGCAATTACACTCAATTTGAGTGTAATTTTTTGTATTTATTTATTTTTAACTTGGAAACCTTTTGTCTTTGATTGCTGCCTGCAGCTGTCTGCCTGGCCTGTTAACTCTGATCCTATGGCTAAACTGGTTCAGTTCCCACCATCCACTGCTGCCAGCACACATCCATCAGACAAAATGACTACAGCTTTTCCTACTGCAAATATTTGCTTCCTGGAGTCAGATCAGTCTATGCAAAGTCACTAGAAGACTAGGCTTGAATTCTTCCCTCCATGGCTTCTTCTTCTTCTTCGTCTTCCTGAAACCTTCAGGTTTCACATCTATAAAGAGAAACTGATGATACCAACATTCCAAGGCCTAAAGTTTCCACAAATGGTCAAGTTTTGCTGCTAGAACAATTCCTTATTCTTTATATATTCTATATTTCTGGTCTTTTTTGATATCTATGGGGTAAATGAGCAAAATCATTAATTTTAATTTCTTCATTTTGGTATAAACTCTGAAAATTTCTCATTTCTGTTTTCTTGCTTTCTTTCTGCCTCCTTTGAGGCTTCCTAATTGATAAAAAATTGCAGTCTTGTCTCTCCTTACACCAGCTTTAGTCTATTTTTTTCCATCAAGGTGATATCATTGCAGATTGTGAGGAGTACTAATAAAAAAATCTAATTGAGAGGAACAATTCTGTCTTGTTAAAGTTTATGGACTTCTGACAAGGATGAGAGAAGGCATTCCAGGCTCACCTTAAGTATGTAATTCACTAAATTGACCCCACTGAGGACTGTGTTCTTGTTATTCTTTTCGCTCAGAGGGCTGGCGTGCCCCTCACAATGGTTTTGCCAGCACTATCATTTTGTAGCACTTCCTCTGGCCTGTGGAGATGTGGCAGCCTCCCCTTCAATGCTCCATGTGTTTTCCATGCAGTCCACCTCACCTGAAGGTCTGTCCTTTGTTTTATCTCCATGTAGAATCTGTGCATCTTTCTGTACATAGTTATTTTACTTGAGACCAGCCAGTTCAGGAGGATGGAGAAGTGTCTGTGAAGAATAATCCAGCCAGTGCTAGACAGATTTTTGTACTAGAGTTCTCTTTGAAAGGACTGTGATCACAGATACTCACATCCCTGGCATGGGTTACAGATGTGACTGCCAAGGGTACACTGCTGCTTTATCCAGCTGGTCCCTCTATCCCTCCATACCAACCTGGCAAACATGCTATTCCCTGTGGGTCCTAATCTGCCAGCCCAGAGAATATCTATTTTTTCTGCAGTGGATTCTCTCAAAGTACAGGTGTTATCTTCCAGCTCCTTTATCCCCCACCTTCTGGCCTGCTGATCACTGTGTCTACGCAGATTTTATTGATACTCCTTTTAGATCTCTTCCCAGCTGAGACCATCACAGAAGAAGTACTACATGCATACACATTGGTGCTTGTTTGGCCTGGGGTAAGGTTTGTTTTCTCCACAGTAGTTATTATGGGCTGTGCTTTGGATTTGCCCTGGAAGCAGTGCTGGTAACACAGGGATGTTTTGGTCAGTGCTGGGCAGAGCTTACACAGAGCCAAGGCCTCCTCTGCCCCTCACCCGACTCCACCAGTGAGGGCTGGGGGGCATAAGGGGCTGGGACGGGACACAGCCAGGACAGCTGACCCCAAGTGACCCAAGGGATATCCCAGACCACGTGAGGCCATGCTCAGCACCCAGAGCTGGGGTGAGGAGAAGGAAATGGGAACATTGAGACACCTGCCAGTCCA
>VZUA01102971.1:0-19882 GCA_013401035.1 Horornis vulcanius
GTTAGTTCATGCTTTGCAGACACGGTTCCTGGTCTCAGATGCAGTTCAGTCTTTCAGAAGGCTGTGCTGATGGTGTGGCTGTGTTTTCAGGCTCCGCTGGCTCTTACCAGCAGTGTCCAGCCCTGCAGCTCTTGGTGCTCCAAGCCAGGCAGCTCAGGGAGAAGCAATTGTTAAGCCTTGCTACTCGGCAATGCTTTCGATAGCGAGATCTGATTATGATGTGATCTACTTACCCAGAGATGAACCTTGGCTAGGGCTCCTGCTCTCTGCGCCACAGCCAGGACTTGCCTTGGGAAAGCTGCTGGTGTCTTGCAAGCACAGGAATGTTTGGGGAACCCGAACACCAGAGGTATGACATCTGTGTGATGTGTTTACCTGTTTGGGTCTTGTTCAGGAAAGTAGTTTTGGGTGTAGAGTGATACCAAGAGATTATTTGGAGTGTATGTTAGTCTTTAGATGGGAATATTTTGTTTGTCAGGAAAACACTGTTGCATCTTTGAGCGTCATATCCCGTGATCATTTTGCTTCCCTGAGGAGAGGGTCACTCGCATTTACATCTGTAAACATGATATAAATACTCTGTGAAACCAAGTGGCTTTGCTGCTTTCCTTCCCTCCCCTTGCAAATTTGCATGCAGCTCTGATCTGGTTGTGGCTGTGAGGGCTTGGGTCTGATTCTCAGGGATGTTGTACTGGGTGTGGAGCTGGTTAGAGGTGTTAGAGCTGGGTCCCTGGTATCCCCTTTTGAAGAGCTAAGCTTTGTATCTGAGCACTCTAAAATTGGGCTGAGGAATATCTTGAGATGGGCTGATGCAGAGGCACAGAGAAATGGAGGCTGGTCTCAGATGTCATGAGGTAGGGAAAGTATTGGGTTAAATCCAATCACACCTTATCCTAAAGCCAGTTGCTAAATGTTACCAGATGGTAAGAATGGTTGCTGGCTGTCTCAGCCTCTTTAAGGCTGTGAAGCCAGGCTCTGACAAAGCCTTTTCCCAGTCTCAGGTGTTCAGGGTGAAAGATGTGCCCTTCACCATCATCTCTGTGAAGAATTTAAGAGATTTGAGGACTAGAAGATCTAGCTGAAGTGGGGGGATGATGGTAGCTGCAGCTGTATCTCCCCTGTTTGGAAAAGATAGCAAAAATGGCTGCTGGCTTGCAGATGTTGATCCATGGTATGGCACCCAGAAATTCTCAGGTGAGAAATGCTCCCCTTGGTCAGCTGCTTAAAGGATGTTGGAGAGTTATTTCCATCCCCTCAGCTAAAGTCACCATTCATTATTGTGGCTCCACAGCATGAGACCTGAGTATGGCATAGAACATTTGTCATTGGACTGACAAATTGGAAAAAAATGACAGCTCTGGTGTGGTTTTTGTTTTGTTGTTGTTTTTTTTTTTTTCTAGAGGATAAGACTTTCTTCATACATTTATCTACTACTGACCTTAGCAAAATGAGCAGTTTTCCTTGTATGTGCCAAAGCTTGTGAAATAAAAGCTGTGATCCATAGAAAATCAGTAATCAGACAGATGACTTGGTACCTAAGAAGCACTTGAAACCTACATGTGATTACTGGATTATTTTAAGGTTATTAGAACTGCCTCACTCTGCTTCTGTACCACATGAAAACCTGCATATGCATGTAGATAAATATATAGATATATCATTAGCCTGTACAGATTTATACCTATATATATGTACATTTGTGTTATCTCAGAAAACAAACCAGGAGCTGCGAGCAGTGTTTCTGTATGGTTTAAAGCATGAGAAATACCCAGTCACAGTGGTGTGTTCCTAATCACTGTGCTCCTGAAGGAGCCATGTGAGCAGCCTCATTCATCTATCGATGGCTGTGAGAGAGCAAACAGGTTGTCACAACAAGTGTTCCTGTCTGAGACCTAAAATGGCTTCTGTAGTGTGAAGGTTTTGTGTGCAAATATTTTTTTCTGCTCTTGTCAAAGTGCCTGTTTTGAAGAAATGTTGAAAATCTGGAACAAATCCAGCTCTTGTCCTCAGGGATGTTTGAAAATCCTTGCGACTTCTGAAATTCACCCAGAACAGACAAAGGAAGGATGCTTGTGATTCACTGTTATTTTGAAAACAATCTTTGAGTTATAATTTCCATCATGTTTTCACTCTTTCCTTTTCCTTTCCAGGCAGTGAAGCTGATTTTAGCTCTTCAAGCAGCACGGGCAGTATTTCAGCACCTGAAGTCCATATGTCAGCTGCTGGAAGCAAGAGATCTTCTTTTTCTCGCAAGTAAGCAAAGCAATTTTTCCTGAATATTGCTAGTGCAAAAGTAGACTACTGTGTAAGGTCTTGCATTTTAAAACAATTGGGTTAACACAAGGCTCTTGGGTAGCACACTGGTGAGAACTGCAATATAAGAAGGAATAAAAATGCTGTTTTCAGTGCACAGAACTGTCAGTATGCCAGATCAACCAGCTGTTGGGGTTTTTTGGGTTGGTTTTTTTTTTTTTTTTTGTTTATTCATGGCAAGTATGGGAAATACAATCCAGGCATTGGCTGGAGTGGAGAGAAAGCTGGGTATGTTAGTTAACAGCAGTATTTCTAACCAGTTAACCTAAAACTTTTGGTCTTAATACTTTGTTTTATCTCTGTCATAAATTGTCAGCTCAGTTTACACCTTTCCAGATCATGATCATATTTTTTGTTGTAAGAAGTAGACAGTATTGCCTTTGATGTTGTTGAATTTTTTTTTCTGAAATACCCTTGCCCAGCCTATATATGATTTTTTTTTAAATCATGGTCATCTGTCTAAATGAACCTTTCATGAAAAAAATCTGTAAGATTTCTCCCTGTCATGTGTGAATTGCAAATTCAGACAGCTTGAGAACAGAGGGGCATTGGGATGGAGGAGTGCACGTTGTGCTCTGCCCACGCAATCCCTGCTGGTTACATTTTGTGGAGCAGGAGGAGGGAGTTCCAATGGAAGGACTGGTTTCCTGCCCGTTGTGGAAGAGCTGGCAGGCAGGCTGGGACCAGCAGCAGGATGCCCGTGAGCTTGAGTCACACAGGCGTCTTGAAGGTCGCGATGTGCCCCGGCACACAGAGGTCCTCAGAAGGAGGCTTTGAGAGCTCTTTCCTATCTGTATCATGAGGCTGTTAGAAAAATAAACACTACTTAAGTTCCCTCTGGAGTACAGCAAACAAGCAAATTTGCTGGCTGTGGGAAAAAAGTGGTACTAAATATAATATGAAGCCCTAAAATCACCTTAATTTCAGTGATATTCTGTATCGTTTCATATACAACTGTGCATTTTAATATAACTTTAAGCTAGAGCATACTGACATCCTGCATTGGACAGAAGTCCTCTGTAATAAGGCTCCTTCAGATGCTCTGCTATGTTAAGCACAGCGTCTGCAAATTCTGCCACACACCAGAGTTGATGATACACTGTATAAAGTGAAAAGAGATATCTCCTCTGCAACATGTTCTTTTTTAACTGCTTGACTTTACTTGCTATGAGACGCTTCAGTGTTGTCACAAACCGCAGTCCTGTACTTCATTGTAAAATAATTACAAAATCACCCAAACCGCAGCAGTGTGATGAAGGTTCACAGCAGCCACTCAACCATCTGTTCCTTATAAACTGTTCCATTTGCAGAGAAGGGAAAAAACCAAGTGAAACAATTTAAAGAAAAGACGTTGCTTCATAGTTCTGTGGTATTTGATTTTTTATATTCATGCCTTCTCTTTTGCTGGCTGGGTTTGCCTTTTTCTGGTATTTTTTGTGTGAGTTTTTTATTTTATTTTTTTTTTAAACCTGCCCTTTCATTACCATCTAGAAGAACAACTTTGATAGGAGAATGAAGTGTAGTAGTGTAGGATGACAAACCAAGTGAGCAGGAGAGGGACACATGCCAGGAAGCTGGCCTCAGAGCACTCCAGCCCTTGGGCAGCTGTCAGGCAGGGAGGGTACCAATTGCTTTCAAGCACACACAGTTGACAGATTATTTAATAAAGAATGGAAAAAGAAAGGTAAATATGTATGAGAAAAAGTGAGAGAAAAAAAGAAAAACTGTGCTTTCCTTTTTCTCTTTTAATACTATTTCAGCCTGCTCTCCGTGGGGTTCAAACTATATCGAAGTGAATGAATAGCTGACCATGACAGATGAAGCACCCAGTATGCCAAAGGCAGAAAAGAACAGTGGCCCAAACAAAATCTGTTTTCACTGCACACACTGTGATTCCTCAGGCTGCTTGCCGAGGAGCATGAAAGCAGTCTTACAGCAGCCCTCCGTGCACAGGCACCACTCTGCAGGCCTGGCCAGGGAAAGCTGAGTGTGGTTCTTTTGGCATTAGTCCAGACCACAGGCCTCTCTTTACTTAACAGAGTCAAAGATTCAGGGAACATGGATGATCTGATGGAGTCACCGGGAACTGTGCTGTCCACAGAGAAATGTAAAATGGCTGAGATTTCCTTAGAACTCAGAATTCAGACTGAGAGCCCCCTGCCAGTGAAAGAACATGCAGTCGCTGATCATGTCAGAATTTTATTTCTCTCCAGCCATTCACAGTTATCTCTCTGGTTTATTGTTTAGAGAACTTTGTGTGTAAAATAAGACACGTAGTGCGTTGTGTGATGACAATAATGCTTTCACCATTTTGGTTCTTCTCCAGTCGTGGTCCTTATGGTCGGAATAATGGATCCCTATCCTACAAGTCTGGAACCAGTCCACCTGCTTCACACGGAAAGGATACTTCATCAACACTGTGCAAAAACCATCTGAGTCCTGCTAACATCCATCAGAGCTACAGGGCTTCTTCAGCCAGCAGCAGCAATTCAGGCTCATACAAAGGAAGCGACAGCAGTCCAGTGATGAGGCAAGTCTGTGTTTCAGCCTCCTGGTGCTGGGTACATTGACACCTGTTGCAAGCAGACATGAACAGAAGACACGCAGGCTCTTTTAGAAAGTGGTCAGTGGGTTCCATCTTTATTGTGGGATGAGGTCCTCTTTATACAGAATGTCAGAGGCCAATTTGATTGGTAACACAAAGGTAAATTTTCAATCAATTAGACATCCTAGAGGGACATCAGAAGAAGGTCCTTCCTATAAGAAAGGATGTAAACATCTTTATATTTACAAAACATTGTTCTTCTGTTTACCAGAAGAACGCCTGAGAAAGAACCCTTCTAAGATCAAACATTCTAGGCATGAAACTCAGGACTACAGACTCCCTCTCTGCACTGTAGTGGGATCAGCTGTGGGAGTTGCCACGCAGGTCATCTTGCTCCTCACCATAGTTGTGATGCCTTGTATGGGTGACTTTACAGTCAGCAAGGTTCTCTATACCATGTAAAAGCTTTTTTGTTTCAGCACTATAAAATTCAAGTTTACTTTAAGTCAAAGTCCTTTGCAGTTGGTTTTCACTCCAAGGCTGGCTATTTTGTGCATTTCCATGCCATCAGTTGTCATGAGGATGCACTGGTTTGTTTGTTGTAGGGTTCTTTTCACATTGAGGAGAGTTGGGTGGAGTAGTGTGGGAAACATGATACACTTGGGTGAAAATTCACCACGCCTAGCCTTAGCCACCTCCCTAAGGAGTGCAGTTTCCTGTACAGGAAAGAACACAGATACCTGCCAGAGCCTGGTGGCACACATTGCAGAGAAGAAATGGCCACCATGCTGCTGCTGTTGCCCTCTCTCCCAGACAACTTAGCAGCCAAGCATGTAAGATACACACCCAGAGCTAGACAGGATGAGTGCAGATTTCAGTCTGCTCAGCTTTATAACTGTGTGGAGCTGAACTTAGTCCTTGGGCTGCCTCGCCTGGATGTCTGTGGATGGGTGCCCTTGCCCAGCCTGCTCTTGGGCACATCACTCATTTGGGGTGAGAGGATGGCCAGGTATTTTAAAGTTAAAAGCCTCATTTGATGTAATGACACTGAAGCCAAGTACAACAAATAGTAAATTATTCACTGTAGCTATAAATCAGCTGTTTCCTCAAGTGCTTTGGTTTGCAAGGTGAAGTAACTTGTGTGGATGCCGAGGAGCCCCAGATGAGTCCAGCTTTGCGTTTATCAGTCAATGGGATGTTTTTCATTCTGTCAGGACTTAAGAAATATAAGAGTGATGTTATGTGATGGTTTGTTTTGGGTTTTTTCAGGCGATCAGGGAGATACAATTCTTGTGGTGACAATCACAGCATTAAGCCACAAAATCCAGAGCAGTATTTGACTCCTCTGCAGCAGAAAGAAGTGGCAGTACGGCATTTGAAAACAAAGCTGAAGGAATCTGAAAGCAAACTTAAAGAAAGGTAAACCTCACTTCAGAAATCAGTCAGATTTATTTGGGAACATTTAGGAGTGGGAATCCTGAGTGTTTTTGCTCATTTCTTGATCAGTAAAGTTTCCATTAAGAAATTTGAAATATGATTAATCTGGTTGTTTTGAGGTTTCAGAGTGTACTAAGGGGATGCAAAACAATGAGTTTATTTATTAATATAGCTGTCATATTTTCTTTTTTGGAACTTCCACAATAGAATACTTTAAAAGGACAACTTTTTGCAAGTCTGATTTAGATTGAGACCTTACATAGAACAGTTTCCACCTGCCAGCATTTATTACCTTAGTGTCCTGTTCTACCTCTCTCAGTGGAGTTTGCAAATGTCCCCCTTCTCCCCAGTGAAAGAAAAGTTCATACTCAAAGCACTGTGCCCATTCGTGTGTTTGTCACTTATATACTGAATTTTTCACAATAGCCCTTTATATGGATGCTGAGCAAAGAAGGGACAACGTGCAACATGCAGCAACAATGTCTCTTTTACCAAAACTGCACTCTGAGAGCTGGCTGTCCAGCATGGACAGCCCAAGGGGGCACAAAGGGCTGTTTGAATGGAGTCCAAGACAAAGTTCCAGGGACCCTGTGCTCTTCCTCCGCATCAGCAAGGTCTGGAACTGACATTAGGAGTCCCCTCTCCCCCACTTGCTCCCCATGTGCTTGCAGCAGCCTCTGGCTCCCTGCTGGGGACAGCCAGCCATGTGCCTGCAGACCTGAGCTCCCTGGCTGCCTGAGGCCAGCACTGGCTGTGGTGGTACATGACAAGCTGTTGGCAGGCACTGGGGATGCATCCAGGCATCTGCTTCCCATTTCCTCCAGGGCGAGGCAGTAGGGGAGACTTTAAGCGCTCCACTGGTTAGATCTGACCTAGAGGTCACCACTTGTGCCTCAAATTGTCCAGGATCATGGCACAGCCCACAAGGCTGCTTGGTTTTGCAATCAGCTGGCACTCAGCCATAAATGGCACCTGGAGAAATTTGCTTTGTTCTTGGAGCATCTCAGCAGCAGAGCCATAGCTGTGCGGTGAGGCCTTATGTTGACTTTAACTGAGCAGTCAGCAGAAGTGTTACATCAGTTTTATTTTGCTACAGGGAAACAGAAATAGAAGAGCTTAAAGCTCAGCTGGGACGGATGAGGGAAGACTGGATTGAAGAAGAGTGCAATCGTGTGGAGGCAGAGCTGGCCTTAAAGGAAGCAAGAAGCGAAATTAAACAACTCAAGCAGGTTATTGAAAGCATGAAAAACAGCTTGGCTGAGAAAGACAAAAAAATTCAGAAATACTTCATAGACATAAACATTCAAAATAAGAAACTGGAATCTTTGCTGCAGAGCATGGAGATGGCTCAAAACCACTCTGTGAGGGATGAGCAGTGCCTGGAGTACACGAGCGACTCAGAGGGGAAGCTGTTAGCATTGTGTGCCACCCCACCAGACAGCCCCACCACAGAGGACCCAGGTCTGGAGGAGGTGGCAGACAGTGATCTGCTTCTTAGTGAGAACAGAGCTAATGGGACTGATGCATCTGGAGAGAGTTTGACCACCACAACCTCTGAATTGAGTGATCCAGCTCCCTTCAGTGCTGCTGTAAATAGAGAGATGATTGAAATCATTCTGGATGGAAAACTAACTTACTGCCAGGAAGAAGAAAAAAGCAACGTGACAATGGAACAGGCCATCCAGACTGACGTGGTGCCATATAGCTTAGATGTGGAGCAGCTCATTCAAAACATCTTCAGAGCTCAAGACACCTGTCCTCTAAGCCCACCTTCTTCACTGAAGGAATTGGGTGAATTTTCTCTTGGAAGCTTCAGTGATTCTGGTATCATAGTGGACTTAACTCCAAGTGATCCCAATTCTGCCATCCTTTTGTCTCCTATGGAGTCTCCATGCAGGAATGTGGAGCACAGAGTTAATGAAAACCGTTTCATGAAAGAACTTGATTTTACAGAAACTCACGATGAGGAAGCCTTTGAGTATGGTAATACAGGAATAAAGAGGAGATACTGGAGCAGCAGTCTCCTCGGAGATCTTCTGGCTGTAGCAGCCCCTGTTGTACCAACTATTGTGTGGGCTTTGAGTACTCAGAGAGGAGGAACAGATCCTATTTACAATATTGGAGCATTGCTTCGTGGTTGCTGCCTGGTGGCCCTGCACTCTTTACGCCGAACACCCTTCAGTATCAAAACCTAAAGTCTACTCTGTCCTTGGTCACCAGCTGGCTGAGGCAGAGAGAAAGAGGGATGAGATAAATCTTAAAAGGTTACTGTATATTCTGGCAGAGTCCATAATTTGCTTTTGACTATTTGATTTGCACTATAAATCAGTTCAAAACCATGTTCCTTGTTTCAAAATTTAAAAAAAAAGAAAAAAAATAAGCTGAACATCATACTTCCACAACATGCTTTTAACAATACTGTTGCTTACAGAAATAGTCCTCCTGCTTGCAGGCACCCATGTCCCTCCCCTTTGCTGGTGACTTTCTGGTGCCAGAGCATCTGCACAGTGAACATAACCAGGGAAATCAGGAATTCGAGCCCAGTGCTCTTTCATGTTCCACTGCTGAGCAAGGATTAAGCTCAGTCACTCTCCCTGGATGGTTCACTGAGCAAATGTACAAGCACTTTACACTGGCTCAAGGGTAGTGTGAGATGCACAAGAGAACAAATGGCCGGAGAAAGGTGGGCTATTTCTCTAGACAGCACTAACCTTCCCTTAGGGTATCACACCTGTGCTCCAGAAAGCATGCTAGCGCTTTCCATTTGTTGTCTCAAGTGTCAATTCAATTTAAAGGTAAAACCCAAATTCCCCAGGCAGCTTCCAGCACATTGTTTGTGCCTGTCTCATGTAGTGCTCTTCTCAATTGTGCAATTGCTTGAGCATTTCACTGGTCTTGTGTGTATACAGGGACTGTAACCAAAAATGTACATTGTTGGGAATCTTAACACTTGTTACAATGATAAGTATAGGCGTGGATACACTTTGACTCTTAATGTTGTTTTAAAGTCTTTATGTATTGGAATCGATAGTCTTTTGAGCCCTTTGAAATACTATGTATAAATGTATTGTGTTTTAACTTATTGTTTATTTAATTGCTTTATTGTAAATTATCTTTATAATCACAAGTTCAGTAAAGCATGATAGAAATGTCAAACGTGTGAGTGTTTTATTGTAGAAAAGTATAAAAAAATAGCCCATTCCAGCTGAGCTGTCAGGTATAGGCCAAGCTAGGGGAGGTACTGTGTGGGGTACTGTTCCAGGAGAACAGAATTAGACTGAGAAAACTTGAGTACAGTTCCAAGTGTAAGCACTCACCAGGTTGATTAAAGGCTCCAGCTGGGCTGCAGCTGCACACACAACCTGCTTTGCTGCCTCACACTGCATTCACAAATTACAAGTGACCTAAACTTTAACCCAATGCAATCATCTGGAAACCTGTAACTCCCCATCACTGCAATCCCAGAACAATATCAGTCTTCCTGGCATTCAACCCATCTGACAGTCGTGGTCTCAGTGTGCATACACACTGTGACCATCAAAACATGAATTCTCCATGTCCAAAACCTACGATCTGTGGATAGATCAGAGAACAGCAATGCTACCCAACAAGCAAAACAGTGGGGTTTGTCTGGCTTCAGCCAAGCTTTCAACACCACCTCTGGCCATTTAAACCTCACTGGCCTCCTGCTTTCCCCTTCAGCAAAACAAGTGTAGTATTCCCGTGTGTGACGCAGAGAAGGTGTCCAGAGAAGCCTGACAGTGCCATGGGTTGCTCTGCAACTTTTGGGAAGGAAGTTATGAGTAATCCACAAAGGAGTATAATTGGCCATGAGTAGGGAGCAACACTCCAGAGGGTGATACCGATGCTCACAGAGGTGACTTACACACCCTTCATGTCCCTGTGACACCTGGGTGGTGAATTATCTTGTGTTTGCAGTAGAGATTCTAGAGGCTTCATTAGGCATTACATTAAAGAAGAGAACTCTAACAGATAATTTGAAGTAATATAATCCCCAGCTAACAGAGATGGACATGAGAGCATCTTGCTTACATTGCCATAACTTTGTATTCCATGCTCTCCTGCCTTCATGGGTGCCTGCAGCTACCTGGCTTGCCTTGTGACACTGCTGCAATGTGTATTGCTCAAATGTCACTTTCAAAACCTTTTAAATTATAGGGACACTAGGGCCAAAAATTACCAGTTGGAGGTATTATTAAATAGAAATTTTACACAACCATGGAATTTCATAATTCCTGAATATCTCTTCTTGGGACTGAAATACATTACAAAAAATTGTATTCCTACATCAAAATATATCTGTGCAGGTCCAAGAGACCAGTATTTTATACCTGGTGTTACCGACTTTATTACAATGTTAGATTTTTCTTTCACAGCCATTATTGTTTAAGTGATCTTTGCTTTGAGTGACAGTGAAATGCACCGTAATTTAGAGGAAAAAGTCATCTTCAGTTCTAGATGCACTCAGAGGTGTCTGTGGGGGGGGGGTGGGTTGCAGCAAGAGGCAACAAAACCTACACTTGTGTTTAAGATGCCAAGAGGCTGATCTCATAACCAGAACAATGTCAAAGTTTCTTTCTGCCCTTAAGATTCTTCAGTCAGTTCAACTCTCATAAGGCATTTAACTACTATGCTCAGCAAGAGGTGACAGCATTCCGATCACATTCCTGATAAAAGCCTCTGTTCTGATCTCTATCTAAAATTCAGTTTGCTTCTAAGCCTCCACCTTTCCGCTTCTATACTGCAAGGACATAGAAGCTGAAGGTGCCTTTTGTTAGAACACACCTGAATTACTATAATGCACCAGTCCCAGACTTTGGTCATTGTTCCATGATCCATAGAGGATATGCCAGTTGTTGCTCCAAACACACCAACTTAGCTTTTTTCCCCTCTAATATTACACCTAAGTCTCAGTCATGTCTCACTTGAATCTCGCTGGTGCTGTACACAGCCAGGGGAGGACCATCAGCCTCCAAACAGTTCAATAAAAACTCTCATCCTTTTTCTATGAGTTTAGAAAATTCTCATACCCACACTTGTACCCCACTGGAAAAGTCTTATCTCAAAACATGCAGGTGAGGAGGACATACAGCTCATATGCTATGGGCAAAATCATGGATGTTTGAATTCAGATTTATGGCATAGGAACCAGTCAGCTCCTTCCTGGGCTGAAGGGATGCATGTCCATAATCCCATTATACACTTTCTTTCTAACCCAGGAACAAAAAAAGCCTTTCTTTAATATTCAGTTTAAGAGGTATCCACATGCCCTGCTGCTGAAAATGTCAAGGCTCAGCATTTGCCCCCCTTCCCACCAGAGATTTTTCTCTATCCTATTCACAGAATCAATCACAGAATGCATCAGGTTGGAAGGGACCACAGTAGGACATGTGGTCCAACCTCCCTGATCAAGCAGGGTCATCCCAGAGCACATGGCATAGGACTGAGTCCAGACAGTTCTTGAGTATCTTTAGGGAGGGAGACTAAAACCTCTCTGGGCAATCTGTTCCAGTGCACATTCAACTGCACAGTAAAAGTTTTTTCTCATGTTGAGGTGGAACTTCCTGTGCATCAATTTCTGCCTGTTGCCTTTTCACCCTTGCTTATGTCCTTTTCACAAAGCTGTTCCTAACTTATAATGACACATTTCTTCTTCTTTTCCCTGCAAATCAACCCTCTCTTAATCCCAAACAGCAGAAACATATTTAGCACTGCTTTACATATGCCTTATATAGGAAGTGAGCATTTTGCTCCAAATCCCTTCAGACAAATGAACACAGCACCTGGCAAGCATGAACAACTACAGCACAGTCGAGGAAAGGATGATTTTTCAGTCATCCTGGCAGGTCAATCCTCCACAGTCAAGAATATCAATGACAGCAATCAAGTCCAGCTTTCAGCCAAGAAAGAAAAAGAAAGCATGTAGCCAACAACCAAAATACGAAAGAGAAAACCAGGAGCATATGGTAGCAGAAAGGAAAGATAAGAAGTGTACACAAGGTGTATAGAATCCGCAAGAAACTCACACTAATGGAAAAGATAGTGTCAGAGCAGCAGCCTCAGTAAGTTTAGCAAAAGTGTTTTCATATTTATCAAGGATAAAAATCAAGATATAGGAAGGAAGAAAGGAGCGAGCACAGGAAAAAGACAAAACCAATAATAATGCAATGGTTACCACCATTCAAGAGACTTCCTCCAAGAGCAGTGTCCTCCCTACTGGCACCATGTCAACACAGTTGATGGGAGAAATCTCTACAGCAGCTGTGCTGCAGTTTGGCACAGGTAGATGGAAGGAAGAATGGCAAAGCAGTACACAGCAGGAGGAAAAGCAATGCAGGACTCCCAAGCAAAAGGTGGCAGAACTCAAGGATTTTTAAAATGGCTGAAGGCACAAAGATCAAATGTGCTTTCATTATGTATTCAGGGGCTTTGTTTGCAACTTAGTAACTGGCCCACATCTTGTTATTTTAATAACTAGTATTGATTTTTATCTATTTTATATTGTCTCAAAAATAGCAACAGTAATCACTAATCTTCTAAAAAATAAGATATAGCTTCCAACAGATTTTACTTTAAACAGGAAGTAGTCATCCAATTTCCTTGTCCTGTGTTAGCAATAGTGAAAGAATTGTGATTGTTACCTCCTTGCTTCTTGAGTGCTGTTAAAAGGACAAACAGAGATTGTTATTAAGGCTTATTCATAAACTTTCTCATCTCCCATCCCTTGTCGGATTCTTTGGAGGTGTGTACTGGGAGCAGATTTGCTTGCCTTACTGCTGCACTGAAGTCTGCATTTGAAGTATTCTGTTCTACTCCAGCCAGAACACTTGTGCAGCAAATATGCATGGCAGTGTTGGCTTCAAAATATATTTTAAAACTTAACATCTGAAAATTGCTGTCAAATCAGTTGACTCATGCAAGATTTGAACCTATATGACAAGTATACCTAACATTTTTTAAAACTTATCTATGACTAAAGTCATTAAAATGAATTCTTACTGTCTTGTTTTCTCAATTACTTATACTCTAAGCAAAACTTGTGCCAGAATCTACTAGAACTTAATTACAAATTCTATTTTTGTAAGCAGGAAAGATCTAGTCACATGCTCCCTCTTCCCCTTCCCATTCTCTTACAACTGACACTTCCTGTGCTGTCCCCTGGATGAACAGGAAACAAGTCTCACATGCAAAATGTGCTGATGTCACTCATCTGTCATAAGGTGAGAAATCCACACAACCCATGAATCAGGGATAACAGCACCCACACAACAGAACCTGGAAAAAGCATCCACAGAGGCACTGGGCTGGACATAGGAAGCACACAGACGCCCCCCTCCTCCCATCCACCTCTTTCCAGCAGACACTGAACTTCTTCATTACAGCACTGTTGCCTCCTACTGCACATTTACCATTCACATTTCACCAGGGGAATGACAGAGTAAACACATACTGTAAGTGTGTAAAAAAATGGAGTTTGAAAAGTGCTTGTAACTGAACTGAGAATTTTTACACTAGCTTTATTAGCAGGAAGACACAAATTCTTTTCCCAATTACACTAACTATGCAACGACTATAAGGTGTGAGGATTCCTATCTGTAAGAAGTATAAGAATTTCTGCTAGAAATACAAACTTACCAACACAAGTGATTAAAATGCTCCCTTACATTCACGTAAGGCTTTGTAGGGAAGGTGCACCACTCCTGTGTAGTGATGCCACTGCTGGTAGTCACTGCAGTATTGTGTAAATGGGAGCACAGGAAGCTGCCAGTGACAAAGTAACAAGAAGCCCATTTTCAGCATTCAGCTGCATAACCCACCAGGAGCACATTGTGAGCTGCAGGTCATCCATAATAAGTTATTTTTTCTACACAGGTCAATATGATCTCCCATGGAAAACTTTCAAGTATTTACAAATACTTTGATAGAAGAGCAAAAGCAGACTTTTTTTATCAGGCAGGAAGCAAAGGGTTCTTTAAAACTGTTTAATTACATGTTTCAGGTAAGCACAGACAATACAGGTAGATTTCCCACCACTCAATATTTACATTCTTTTCTCTAGGCTTGAGCTGTTCATTAAGAGTGTTTTTTAATCAACATCCTTGTCAATCACTTTTGCTGCAAAGAAGGGTGCTGGAAAAGAACTATTGCAGGAAACATTCCATCAAGGCATGATTTTCTGTGGGGCTTTTCTCCTTTAAGGACTACGTACCAGTAGTTCAAGATATTTTGGGAAAATCCTGGCTTCCAAGATGACCTGAAGAATGCGTTGAAACCAAGCAGTGTGTGAAGTCCTATAAATAGTTAAATCAATACCAATATGTATGTTGTGGAGCTGAAATTCTTTCTTCACTGGCACTGCCATTGCTGCGTGGTTTCTGTTACGAGAGTTTTACACCAATTTTGTTTTGTTCCTTTTTCATTAGCCTTTGTGCCTCTTTCTCCATTTTCTTTCGCTGTTGTTCTGCTGCTCTTTTTTCCCTTTCTGCTATCTTCTGTTGTCTGTTTATAAAAGAAAACATGAATTGCTAAATAACACACACTCAATTTTCAACATGGTCATACCTTAAGTTACTGTCAATACACAGGTTATTATAACTAATAAAAACAGAGCTTCAGTCTATTGCCATTAGGCTCAGAACAGTCATTCTTTTACTGTGCTGAAGTAATTTTCTCAGATTAATCTAGAATTGTAGAATATTCTGAGCTGGAACCCACAAGGATCATCAGAGTCCAGCTCCTGGCCTGAATAGAACCATCCCCATAAATCACTCCATATGCCTGACAATGTTGTTCAAATAGTTCTAGCAAGCTTGGTGCTGTGATCACTTCCCTGGTGAAACTATTTCAGTGATCACCCTCTAGGTGAAGAACATTTTCATAATATCCAACCCAACCCAATCTAGTTTTAGGCACTAATACTTGTTGAATTATTCTGCAATTTAAAAGCTGCTAGATTCTCAAAGATTCAAAGTGAATCAGCGAGAGTATAAGACAGTTGTAAGGCCTAGAGCAAAAACTAAAAATCTATCTAATGTTTTCAGCACCAGCTCAAAAGTTTTGAATTTTTGCTGGTTTGATGGGTTTTTTTGAGATTGTCACCAATTGTTGCACATTCTATCTGATAGCTGACAGAGCTGTCAGTCTCACAGTATGCAGAGCAATAATATTTGCCACGTGTTTTTGTATCTCCCACTGAATCTGAACTGATGCAGAAGGGAAGAAGTGCTATGCACACCAGCCAATGTACGGAGACAGTAAAGTTCAAAGCCACATGGTGTTAATGCTGCTGTTCATGTGCAATTCTGAAAGGAGGGATGGCAGCAGCCCCTGTTTCTTTCCCCGGGATGACCCGCAGGACACGGAGCTCCTGCGCACAGCAGCGGGCCCGCGCCCTCTACAGGCTGGGAATTCAGGCTGAAATCTTCACCTCGCCTCAGGCACAGCAGCAGGCCAACAAAAATACAAACAAGTAGCTGCTATCAACTAAAAATGTGTGAGCTTAACTTCTTCCACTGGGATAAAACACTTCATTGGTAATATAAAGTCTGAAGTTGCAGATAGATATCTAAAATTTGCAGAAGAAACCAAGTTCCAACTAACTCAAGTTAACTGAAAATTCAGTTTATCATCTACTACACCAATTCATCACTGACTGCAAAATTTCAGTGCATCTCATCCCAGAACCTGCTGGAAAATGGGGAAAAAGAGACTACAGGAACTTTGCAGGCTCTGATAGCCTACTCTTCAGCACTGTCTTTCTGCATGCCTTAATTCCAGGGAACGTTTGATTTACTGTATGTGCTCATTTCAACTGTTATGCTTATACATAAATTCATCAGAAAGACCACAGCATGATCCACTGCTAATTAGCAGGACACAGCCCATTTCTGCACGACTGATCACCATTCCATTACTACACAAAAATTATTCTGGGTCTTACTGAGCACCAACAGGTACCAGACACAGCAGGCTAAGGAAGACCCGTACTTTTTCTGCACTCATTTAATTCTCAAAAAGCACCCCTGGAGTATAGTCAGCATTAACACTCTGGAACGTTAGGGGGACTCTGTCCTCTGTTTGGCAGTCTGAAATATTATACAAGCTTCTTTCAAATGTTACACTTATGCATTAAGTCACCAGATCATTTTGCAGACCAATATGCAGACTTCTACATTAAGAAAAGACTCCATAGCACTTCCTTACTACACTCTGTTGAAAACAGAGCCAGGCCTGTCCAGTACTAAATTTAAGTTTTATGTTAAATGTCAGATATTAAAGACACCAGTGATGTCTACTGCAAGAGAAACTGAACAGAAGGGATTTTCTATCAATCCTGCTAAAATCAGCCAGGACTTCACTAATTTACAGATAAACATTATTTCTGTGCCATGAATAAAACAAAGGTTTTACTTCACCCAGTGGGGATAAAGCTTACATAATGATCAGCAGTTTTGCAGCAGCCAACCATAGCTGGGCAAGTGGTAAGCCATAGACAGCTAGAGCTCTGATCATGTTCTATCTACTAGAAATATTTAGACACACATCCCTTCTATAACAATTGCAGTTTGATACTTTTTAATGAAGCCAAAAAGAAATCCTATGAAAAGTAATCATTTCAGTTGAACCCTTTCAACAGTAAAGATGATAGACTGAAATCTTTAGGATAGGTTCAACCAAATAACATGACACTTGGAAAAATTAAAGCTTTTGAGAAACCCCATTGCTATTACCATGTAAGAGATCTCTCTTCCCAAGTATTTTAGAGCGCGAACCTGACAGTTGGCAAACAGTGTAACTTTGACCATCCTGGAAATATTCACGGCACAAATTTTACACTCCAAGAATAATTAGCATATACATACACGAGCTAATTTTAATTCATATACAACAAAACCCTGCGTCAGAAAGTTTGCGTACTACTTTTGGCAGTCCTAACACCATCTGTAATGGAATGCAGCAAAAGGGTTAACTAAATACAATGCAGCTTCTGTAGCTAGCAAAAGTACCTGTTTCATTTCTCAGTTAAAAAAAAAAAGAGTATTCTCATTGTCTTTCATTTAAGTCTCAGCAGCTTGCACTCTAGTTATTAAAGATTTTACTGAGTCTATTGATATCCTTTATAAAAAAAAGTACTATCCGTGGAACAAAACAAGCCCAAAAGCACATCATTCATATCACAAAGCTTGTACTTCCGTATAAGACTTGAAATGGTAATGAATTTTTTTTAAAAAAGCAAGGTATTGACCAGAATGTACACACAGATACCAGATAAAGTTTACAAAAATATTTGCATTACTATCCTATTCTCACATGTTAAGCTGCTGCAGAGCAAGACTGACAGAGATAATAAGCTGAATCAATTCTAATTATGATTAGCACATTGAAAATGAGCTGGTAACTTCCCTCTTGCCTTATTCCAGAAATTAAAAAAGTAAATTTTTCAAAACTTTAAAATAAATACTTGATCAGAATCCTTTTTTCTTTTTTTTTCCACAATACCTATTCTCCTTAGAATGATTTTTGAATATGTGCTGTCTTTATTTCATGTTATCACTAGTGGACCATGGAAGCCATGTACCTGTGATTTAGTGAGTAGAATTACAACAGCCTGGGAAGCTACAGCTATCTGAGGCTGGTTACCTGATGATGTAGCAAGCAATAAAGTTAGATACAACTGTAAGTCACTACCAGTTCAAATCATTGTATATGATTAACTTAAATTTAATTTTCATCTCTTTACCCTCCATATCCCTTAAAGGAAAGGGAAAAAAAAGAACACAAACTGAACAGCTGAAGTATCCACAATAACTTTGTGCAAGACTTTGACTTTACAATCAGCCTTATTCAGCTAGTTTATTGAAGTTAGCAAAGCCTAGCTCCTACAGGGAGGGATAACAAGCATATACTTATCACTCTACCTTCTATCCTGAACTATTTTTACCTTAAGCACATGGTTATGATACTTTTTATAAGGACATCAAGTGGCATTTTACTTAATCAAGTAATGTGATCTGAACACAATAAATTGTTGGGATTGGTGGGGCGTTGTTGGGTTTTTTTAGCACCTGCATGTGAACGTGTTGATGTGTTGTTCCAGTGATTTTCTGGTTTTCCCTGCTATCTCATCTACGAAATCAATTAGACCCAAAATGTCTTCTGCTGAGTACCAGTTACACTGAGATTAGATGCACAAAAATAGTTTGTCTTAAGAAGCGTTTAACAGTTCTCGGCACTTACCAGAAAGGTGTCAAATAAACAAATGCGATTCTTTTACATGTAAAACCTTTACGTAAGTGTTATATTTATTTCAGTTACCTAAGAACTTCTTCTGCCTGCCAAGCAGCATCTTCCTCTTCTTCCCAGGCATTTGTATTTTCTTGCCAAGTATCCAGGTCTCCCAGTTCAGGCTGAAACAAAAGAGAAGTTCTAAGCACATGTAAAAATTAGATAAAACACTGGTGTGTGACTGCCAGAGTGGCTCCTGGATGACAGCAAAGTTTCCTTAACATTTATTTTTAACCTCTTTGTTTTTAACCTGAACGCTTCAGACTTACAGAAACACTTGAGGTATGGCATTGTTTCACATCTTATTGTCCATGCTTTTTTCCCCCTGCTCTAATACTGAGTTTTTTCAGTTGTCAAAGGGCTTTTTGGACAAAGGCAGGAAGGAAGTAGTGGAGTGCATTTTTAGCAAGAGGAAGATAAATTGAGCAGATTATATGAGAAGATGGTGTAAAAGATTTCTGGAGGTTGCATGGACCAACATCCACATGTATTTATGTCCAGCATCAGTTGAGTGACACTTTTACTCACTGGAAGTCCTTTCCTGAACTATTTCACAAAGGACAGTGCAAGGAGGTAGTATGACCACTGTGCTGCTTCCTGCCTGTAACCTTTTGTGCACAACGTTAATCAAAGAAGAGGCACTGTTAAAAAAGGCAAAGGGCAGGGGAGGGAGAGCATCTGCTAACTGGCCAGGCTGTTAGGCAACTGGACAATGTTTTCAAAGGTTAAGGAGCAAAAATTAGGAGACTGCTACATTACAACCCCTACAGAAAGGAAGGGAAAAGCAGAAGGTTAAAAATGGGTCCAAGATAATAAAGCAAAGGTAACTCAGAGGCTTTCAAAAAAGCCTTCTACTCTTTTGTTAGTAACTTACTGTGTAATATCTAAAATTTATAGCTCATTGCTTTAGCAGATTTGCAAGCATGTAAATACATGGAATCTTCTTACCATTTTATCACTGATCTGTCAAGTTTCTCAGCAGAACATACTGGACTACTTCATTCTTCACTCAATTTTAAAACTATTTACATTATTCCCCAACTATTCCACATACTTCCCACAAAGCAAACCTTAGGCAGACTACTCCTTCCTTCCCCTACAGAACATAATTTAAGTGAAAAATACAAGATAAATACTTAGAGCATACTTACAGATTGGTGAATAAAAGGAATATCTTGTGTAGCTGCTAATCTGCTAGAGAATCCTGTGTTTCCCTCTGGAATCCCAAAATTTAAAGGCTCTCGTTTTTTAATAACTATCTGAAAATATTAAAAAAAAAAA
>VZUA01102973.1:0-16833 GCA_013401035.1 Horornis vulcanius
GAAACAACTTGGAAAGGAAATTATGAACAACAAGGCTAAAAAAAACAAGAGAAAGATTATGGGGAATGACGTGACTGGATGCCAGCGTAAGATGAGTAACTTCTCGACCACATATTAAAACCATCAAGATGGACTGATGATTCTAATCTTGATCGTGAAATGCTTTTAAGGGTAGAATACTGGATATCAGTTAGGTTTTGAAATGTTAAATTTACACCTTTTGGGTTTTTTTTTTTTAAATGGGTATTAGCCACAGTGACGGGTTAGAAAAAAGAGGGGCTCAAAGTCTCCAGGAAACACTCCTATGAAAACAGTTTGGTTTTTCCCGCAGGTGGAGAAGTCAGTGCCCAGGATACAGTCATGCTTCTTCCCAGATCCTCCTCCCACCACACCACCGAGCCCTGGAAAGCCTTGGCATGAGGGTTTAAAGCAAAACTGTCCCAATTCCCAGTTCCCACTCCTCTGTCAAAGCAAACCCTCAGCAGCAGAGCCCAACGTGTGCCAGTACAAAGTGCAGAGTCTCAAAGGTGAGGAGGAGGAGGATGGGGCAGAGGGGGAGAGCACAGCCCCAGAGCTGCAGCAGGGCTCTCCAGAGCAGGTCAGGCTCCAGAGATAGTTCAACACTCAGGCATGGAAGGTTTGCCTCTGCCCCTGCAGTGGAACTGGTCACGTTGTTGGTGTGATTGCAACAGGCAGCGCAGAGGCAGCTGAAGGGCAGCGATTTCACACAGTGCTAAGGGTAACTGGGTCAGCAAAGGGAAATTACTGAGTATTAGGTGTAGAATTTCCTGACTTAACTACACTGCTTAAATACAACAGAGGCCTGCTGAGGTAAACAGGAAAACACCACAATAGATCTGGTAAGGACAACCTGAAAAATAGTTGGAAAAACAATGCCAGACATGCGAGTTCCAGGCCAGGGCACGGCAGCCGAGCAGCAGGGCTGGCAGGGAGGAGACCTGGCACTGTTAGAGGGACTCCTCTAGGCAGAGAAGGTGTCAGGGGTTCTCCACAGCTTTGCCTGAAACCTCTCATAGGAATTGCCCACCCTGGAAGTGATAAAAATGCCTGTGGATGTGGTGCTTCAGAACATGGCTTAGTTGTGGCCTTGGCAGTGATAGGTTAATGGCTGGACTTGATGGTTTTGGAGGTCTTTTCCAACTTTATTGACTCTGTGATTCAATAAGAGCTGGAAGAGGCTCTGCAGATGCATTTCCTGGGAGATGGAGTTTTCTCAGGCACTTCTAGCAGAGGAAGATGGGCAGATGCTGGATCAGAGTCTGAGGCTGTTTAGCAAAGCTCCTCAGGAATTTTTTCACAGAATCAAGTGGCCCTTTGTACTGAGGAGGCCAGTTAAGCCCTTGCTTGAGGTGAGGTGTGCTAAAGAGGGAAGAACTGGAAATCCAGAACTCAGTCCAAAGCATCTCCCTCACAGAGCAGCACCAGGAAGGTGGCTGGGTTCTGACTTGACAGGTTGCTGGACAAAGTGATGGGTCCCAGGGTTAGAGGTACAACCCCCCTTCCAGCGAATTCATAAAGATCCCAAACTGAAAATAAATTCCTGCAGTTTCCTCTGGAATGGGCCAGGTTTAGTGTAACTGCTCCGTTCTAATTTCCTGAATCATGCACACACAATGTGAGCTGAAGCTGCTGTGAGCTGGCCCAGACGGCCACACACAAAGGAAGGGCTCTAAGCACCTTCCAACACGTTCCTTCCCAAGGACAAGTTGCATCTTGTAAAACTGTCTCCTTGGTTTAACAGCTTTAAAAAATATTGGCTTCAGAGATATAAAGTAATGAGTTTATTCAGCCTACAGCAACCTAAAATCTACTGCAGAAGTTGCACTGCTGCCTCTCTCCCGTGTTGCTTAACCTGCATGCAGTAGGTAACACTGTGGAAGGTGCAGCCTCTGAGCTGTTGGTTGGTTTGCAGCTCAGAAAGGTGCTTATGTTTCTCTAAGGGTAAGAACATGTACATGGAAGGGAGGAGGAAAACAGCTGGTTTATTTTTCCTTTTCTGTGAATAAAATTTACAGGAACACAAGGGGCTCCAAGAGAGCTGGAGAGGGATTTTGGATAAGGACCTGGAGTGAAAGGACAAGGGGAATGGCTTCAAGCTGAAAGAGGGTGGATTTAGATTAGATATGAGATTATTCCCTATGAGGGTGGAGAGGTTGCCAGAGAAGCTGTGTCTGTCCCATCCCTGGAAGTGTTCCAGGCCAGGCTGGATGGGGCTTGGAGCAACCTGGGATAGTGGAAGGATAGGGGGCTGGAATGAGATGATCTTTTTTTCCAATCCAAATCATTCCAGGATTTTATGGTATTATGAATATAAGAGCAGCTGTTCTAAAAAGTGTGGCAGTACTGTGTCTTTGTATTAGAAGGGACAGCAGCTCAAATCTTGATTATCCTGAAAATATGACAGCTGACTGATCAAGTACTGAGTTCCTAAGAATCACAGGACTCTTGAATTTGCAGAAGTCGTCAAAGAACAGCTCAGCAGCACAAGAGTTTGTGCTGTGGTGTTTCGTAAGAATTAAAAAAAAATGAAAGAAAAAAAAAAGCAAAAAAAGGAATTGTACTTTCAGCTAGAGCTACTTATAACAAACAAACAAAGCCTTCAGAAGTGCAAGAGCACTTCTTGCAGAGAAGCAGACAAAGCTGCAAGATAAACATCTGAGTGTGTCAGCCGTTTGCTATTCAGCACTGACCTTTTGAAAAGCTTCCCCTGTCTCCCAGCACACCACTGAAGTGCTGAGGGTTCGATTCCATTGCTCCTTCCACGCACAAACTTCCAGTTTACTTTCCTCAGACTCTGAGCCCCATTTCCTCATAAACCATGGGTTACATGTGTCAGGTTTAATTTGTTCAAGAATAAAGAGGGAGGAAACTCTCAAAGAGCAACTGGAAGTTTTAAATTATTTTAATGCTAACACTGTACATTTATTTTTCATTTTAAACTGACCATACAGAGAAGCTCAGTTTTTGTCAGTCAGTTGGGTACTTGGCAAGTCTTCCCCTTTCAAAAGCCCTAAACCGAAAAATGTGCAGGGGAATTTTGTTATAACTAATCCCTAAATTCCAACACAGAGCCAACATAAAAATAAATTAACTCATTTACACATTAATAAAAGACAACAGTTTCTGGGAACAAGCAGCAGTGGCAGCCACAGACTACATGGAAAAAACTCTGGAATGGGACACTGTCTTGTTGATACTTTGATTATGCAAACTTCCATGGTTTAGGGAAGCTCTCAAGAGAGCTCCCCAGATAGTCAGTGTGGGCTGCAAGAGCTGTTTGTATAAAGATATTGTGGTTTTTTTTAAAGTCAATACTTAAAGTAAATGAAAATAAAGTCACAAAATATTTTTGGGTACTTTAAGGAACTTGCTTTAATTAAAAGTTGGGCTGATTGTTTAAATTCCTTTTTTATTTAGTCTTTGGAAAATCCTACAAATGGGATCATCTCAACAGTCCTGAAAGGGAAATGGAAAAGGAGGGCTGGGAGAACAAAAGTGAGTGTTCAATCCCACAAAACCCACAGGAACATGGAATTCAAGTTCTTACTTATCTAAGTTAGATTGTGTTGATGTTCTCGCTAGCAATCAAAAGCCAAAGAGTATTGCCAATATATTTCCTGAGAAGTCATAAAATCCAATATTCTACCCTTAAAAAGACAGTTTAAGGTTATTATTATCACATTTTATTTCTATTAAAAATGATCCCACTGGAAAAGAAGCAGGTATGAAATGACAATTCAGGTCTCTAGGTGAGCTCATTAATGTTCTTAAAATGTTTAACAAGGTTTATGCTAATTGTTGCTAGACTACTGCCTTGTAATAGCTTGGTTAATTCCACTTCTTTCTAGATGTTTAACAAAGCTGACATCAGTTCTTGGTTAGTTGCTACTCACTCCCCCTCGTTGGTTAGCAGTAGTAAAGGTTTGTCATCCCTCCAGCAGCACTAGGAGCACACTAGCAGCTACTCCAGCTTACTACTACAGCCCTACCATCTATTTAAAGCTGTTGTGATCTTGAAATAGCTGCTTGGCCTCAATATTAGAACACGCCTGACTTTACGTGTAGGGATGAAATTAACTCCTTGGTTACTCGTGGCTGTGTTTACTGCCCGGCTGGGGAAGGCAGGAGCTGGGGTGCAGCGTGTTCCCAGCAGAGCCTGTTGTAAAACAACCAGCCCAGCTGGATCTGACAGGCGTGTCCAGACAGTGCCAGCCCTCACTGACACGGGGGATTGGGTTGTCCTTGCTCTGGAAAACACCACGGCTGGGTAAGGAGACCCCCGTGGTCTTTGGCTAAGGGAAAGCAGCTGCTTGCCTTCAACAGGGAGAGGGGTCCCACCACACGTGGATCTCAAGAAATGAGATATTCACGTGTCTGGTTTTGGGCTTATCCACAATTCAAGCACTTCAGTCTCCAAGAAGATGGTGTTGTTCAACAGTCTCACGTTACCCAAGTAATTTCCACATCTCAGATCCTATCTCTCTCTTGAAGGCACATAGCGGCATCCCACTTGGTTACTAATTAACAGAGGTTTCATTTAATCTTTACTCACTTATCTTTCCTACAAAGAGGGCTCTCCTCTCTAGCCAGGCATGCTGCTGGTGGTCAAGATAGAATGCTAAGTGGTGGTCATATCACTTCCTCTGAATTCTGGTTCAGTTTCATCTTTCCCCTGCCACTGTCCCAATTAATGTCCTGACATGGTGGCTTAAGCAACACCTACTTCTCACTTTCATAACAAATAACCCATTTGGTATGTGAGTGGGTTGACAGATTGTTCTAAGAAAGGAATATATTAATGCAAATCTCAGTAGCTGTCCAACCTCATGAGAAGAGGACTGAGACTACCTGCACTAAAACGTGCTCTGTGGTAAATTCTGTGCCAAACTGCTGCTGATACAGACCCCTCTGTGAGACCTGCATGGCAAAACCCTGACCTCATACTGCAGACAAATCTGTCACTGGAACAGCTCACCTCCCATCCCTCAGTCATATAAAAACCAGAAACATTTTCTGCCAGTATCATTTTATCTACTTTAGTTTTGTAGGTAGAGCTGGGATGGATAAAAGTGTGGCTTGTGTCTGCCTGCATGGTTCTGGCATCATCTTGACAGCAGAACCGAGCCACAGGTTAACTGGAAACAAGAACAGCGCTGCCAAATTCACTGGGAGAGGAGAGCCAGAGATTGCAAAGGTGTGTGGTGAACTGGGATGCAGAGAAATGGAGTGGGAAGGACTCAACCCAAAGCTGAAATGTATCACAGCTTGTACAGACCCTCAGGTCGTGAGAGATATGAGAACCACTCTGGCAGGTGGAGAATTCCTTTTGAGTGGTCTCAGTGTTGTACAGGCACAGGGAACAGCAGTGTCAGCTCACCCCTTTCCTCCTCATCCAAGTACAAAAGGTACCCCACAGAGTGGGCACATCAAGTTCATACCTGGGATTCTAGTTATTCACTGGCACTGTAAATGCTACAGGTCATATTAATAAATACTGTTAAGAACTACAGCCAGTTAAGAGAGAAACAGAGTTAATGATTAGTTTAGTTTTATTTTAGGTATTTCTCTCTTGTATTTAGCATACAAACAAGGTGACAGGTTTCTAAGAGCAGTGACTGGTTGGACAGCCAGCCCCCTTCCCTCCCCAAATCCATATGCCTCCATGAATGCTGCAGTATCCTTTTTCCAGACTGAATAACCACAAGCCAATGAAGGAATATGCTGTTTGCTTTTTTAATAAAGCAGTGGTGTGAGTGGTGTGAACAGCAGGGGTGCCGATTTCATGCTTCCCCGCTCTTGTAAACAGTGGAAAGGCAAAGAAGAGGAACTAACTCAATCACTGGATTATTCATTATGGATGAACATCTAACAGTGGCACAGCACATCCCTAGCTGCAACAGAGCCACCGAACAGCGAGAGCCTCTGTGAGCCACGGTCAACAGCATCAGAGGCCAAGCTGATACTGCTGCTCATTTTACAGCTTTTCACTCTCACCTTGTGAGCTGTGGGTGTCTGACAGCACCAAAATGACACTCTGGTTCCCAGGGACAGCTCCCACAGTGGGCTTATCCACGTGTGTGAGCAGGCATGGAGCTGCTTTTGGGCAGGCAGATACAGCACCTGTCCCCATCACTGTGTGTGCACCAGCCATGCAAACTTCTGCCTAATTTCCAAACTGGCCCTGAGACATAATCTGGATTAGCCCTAAATCCAGAAGAATAAATGCAAGTGTTTCACAGAGTAGATACGGCACACTCTGGATTTTCTAAACTTTAAACTTTCTGGGATGTTTCTCTTTTTTAAGCACAGGGCAGCTTAGTCTGGGACATTCTGGGCTCTCCCTGGAGTAAGATATTCCTGCTCCATGGGCTTCCTGGTCCCCAGCCCCACATGCTGCACTGCCAATTCACCCCAGAGCAAAGGGAATTCTCCCTGCACCTCTCTGAACTTGGCTGCAGCCAGAACTGTCTCATGAGGATTTTCTACAGTTAGGTCACATTATTGGTATTAGTCTCAAACACTTAAAATGATGGATTACACTGTCCAAAAAAATTGTCTTAGAACTTGGCTTTAAGGCATTGCTGAGGCTATTTGTCCCTTCCTCTGGTTTCTGCACCTAAAGCAGGCTTTGAACTTCTCTCTGCAAGCACATTGATGAAGGACAACTTCAAACAAGGTCAGAATGTGCACAGGTTCAGTGATCTTCAGAAGCCTGATTTTATCAAGGCATTGGCATCACCCGACAGGAATTAAATCCTTAAAGCCAGAAACACTATTGTACCTTTTGGAGTCTGATTCCTAATGCCAATGGGGTTGAAGATCTGGGCAGCAGCTCTCCCATTCCCTTCCTTGCATAAAGAATGATCCCACAGGACTCAATTCGACTACATATGATCCTACAACTTCCCTGTGGTTATTCCAGACCATGAAGCTAGGCACTACCAGAAAAGGCTGCTTTAAAGACAAATAGCAAGAGTCCTCTTTATGAATAAGATCCATGAGACTTGTGTTTATCCCTCGAAAAGTGGATACTGCATAAATAAATCAAGACAGTAGAAGGAACCAACTGGATCCCCAGGCCTCTTCTGAAAGTGACATGGGATCCTACAAATGATTCATTTGTTTACAGGTCTTTGTGCTGTATAAACCAGAAATTGGTGCAAATCTTTCCCTTTGCCCCAGGTAATGATGTAGGTGGGAAATAAACTCCTTGTACTGTCTGATTTCAAGCGGTTCAATAGGGCAGGACGAGAGGTGAACAGAGGATGGTTATTCTGGGTCAGGGACTGGGGTGGGCAGTAGGAATTGCTTCACTGGTGAAGTCCTCACCATTCCTTGTGTAATTAGCCACTTGTCTATGGGCTCCATGTCTGAGTTCCCACCTTTACCTCTCCTCTGTGTTGAGAACAGAAAGGTCCATAAAGAGAGAAACCACAGCAACAACCCGTGATAAAGTAATAAAACAGTTAAAAACTTCACATACACAGACACACACATACACACAGAGTTGCCTACAGTAACTTCTGACAGCAGCTGTGTCCCCCTCTGTCTGTCAGCTCTATCCAAGGGGGACAGACCTCACCCAGAATTCTGCACTTCCTACAGACAGTTCACAGCGTTTTAGCACTCCCTCCATGATGTCCTTAAAAATAAAAATAATAATAAAATAAACCAATCACTGGCTAGTAGTGAGGCTAATGTTTGTCATCTTCTTAGAAGAAGGAAAAGTGAGGCTGTGCAAGCTTCTGCAGTCAGTGAGACTGCACTGGCAACTCTCATGTCACACTCTGTGGAGTCCCCCTTGTTTATGAAGCCGTGGGTTGCAGCACACCCTGCTCATGTCCTTGACCCCAGCAGACAGACTGCCCCTCACAGACAACACAGCAGCTCTGTGATGGTGAGAAGGGGAAGTCAGGGCAGTTTGCTGCAGTGTCCTGGCAGCCTTTCAAACTGCCCCTCTTGAAAAGCGCAGAGGTTAAAGGACTGCTGATGCATCCAGCTCCCCTGAGCAGGCTGCAGACTGCATGGCACAGCACCACAAACACTCTAAGATGGTTTCGTGTCCTTCAGCATCTCCTCCCTGAGCCAAGGTGGGATGCAGAGTCATCTCCAGATCTGGAAGGGCCTTCTCAGGCTGGGCAGAGTGCAATGGCTCCAATCCAGAACTGGGTGAGCTCAGCAGAGAGCCACTGGTGTGTTATGTACATCCACCCAGACACCTGCACACACAGGACACCTCTCCTGTGCCCATTAACACAGGTAATGGAGAAACAGCTGCAATCTTTTATGTCTCATTTTCTGAGGAAAAAAAAAAAAAGGTGGGGGGAAGGGGAATCATTCCAATTTCATCTACTCTCTCTGTAACACCAGAGAATTGTTTCTTGGACACCTCTCCTCCCAGTTGTGATCATGCAACAACTCTGTGGCAACAAAAGCAATTCCCAACATGGAAAAGCAATATTAAGAAAACAGTGTATTTTTAGCTCATCTTGTTTCCAGCTGCTAAATCACATTAAAAGACAGCTAATGCCACGTGATCAGCCTCCTCTCTGCAGACCATTCCGAGAATGACTACATTAGAAACGTCGGATGTGCTGAATTCTACCACTGGACAACTGTGCTGGAACGAGATGTGTGTGAAGAATGTGTTGCAAAGCTTTTGGCTCCTCCCCAGAGCTGTTCTTAAATTAGCTCTACCCAAATTAAAGCCTGTCTTTTCATTTACTGAGCACTGCCAGTTTTTTGCTACACATGCTGGGGCTGGTAACTTTAGGAGAGTTTAATTTTCATTTCCTTTAAGAAGAGACACCCACAAGCCTCACAACAGTTGAGAAGAAGTGTTTACCAATTACAGAGTAGCTGCATTTCAAAACAAGCTCTTCTGATTACACGATACAGTCTCCAGGACCTTTGAAAAGAGGCTGAAAGTCTCGACATCTCAGAGCCTCAATTTCCACAACCCGTAAGGCATTTACCCCAAGCAACTTTGACCCTCAGATGAGTTTAGCCACAGCCCTCTCAGCCCTTTGAACTGACAACATCTGGGGCAGAGCAGCACTCTGCTGATGTGAATGACACGTTGTGCTGGTGCCTAAAGCAGAACTGGCTGGGAACAAAAGTGTTAATAAATAAAAGATATGACCCTGAGGCCACTGGGGGAATACAGCCCCCTTGACCAGATAAATGCAAGCCCCTTGCATTTAGTTAGCCAGCAACAAAGAGCAGAATCTCAAATCCTTCCCCAGGTCCTGCCAATAACAGCTCAGTGATACTGGGAGCTTGGGATGTCACCCTGGATTCAGGAATTCCTGTGAAGGAATATTTCTGCCTCTGCCTCCTCATGCTTCCCCTTTTCCCTCAGTGCTGCTGCCATGAGCTTTTGTGGGGCTGAGCTCCAGCTGGTCATGGGGCTGACCTGGGTTATAAATTACCCTTCCTGCAGGAGGACGGGGACAGGAAGAAGCAGATCGGTTTGTGGCATGGGGGATGCTCTGTAAGAGCTGAGGCCCTGCTCCCACCCAATGATGGCCTGGGCAGGCAGGCAGCTGTGATCTGACCCCAGCTGGCTCTCAACACAAATTTGCCCTGGCTTGGAGCACAAGCTGCCAGGCATGCCAGCTGCCCACAGCACTCCCACTTCATGTCATGAAAGAACCAGGGTGGGATCAGCCAAGGCATGGGGAGGCAGTTCTCCCCGGTGAGAGGCATGTGTATGCTGCATTGGCTCTCCCACACTATGCTGGCTCTGCCGTGCTCCCTAGTGGTCATCACAGCCCAAAATTGGACTGGAAAAGGCTCTGAACTGGCTCCTGCCTCTAAAAACTTACACACAGCTGCGTACAAAAGAGCAGCACAGTTTTAAAAGGCAGGGTGGTAGAAAGGGATCGAGGGATGATCTGAAAGCTCCTTGACTTCTGCTTTCACCAGGGGATGCAGATAAAGCTGCCCAAGCTCTCCCACCCATGTTTTAAGCGTCAGCTGCTGTGAGGTGACAGCACATGGGGCTCTTCTGCCCACATAAGAGAGCAAGAGCCTGCCCTGGGCAGACAGAACAGGCTGCAAGCGAGGGCAGTTAGGGCAAAGAATGTGAAGCATTTAAAGTCTGCATCATTTCTCTCCCTGGTGTATCCATGCACTTGGAGCAAAGTCGAGTAGATTAAGACTTTCATAAGCAAAACCAAACCAAGCCAATGCACATCAGTGTTCACAGGACATTCCCCATTTAATTCTTCTCAGCAGTGATTCCAGCCAAAGAGCTGGACTCCCCAGACAAGCTGCAAGGACACAGGAGAATTTACCCACTATGATTCTGAAATCTTTAACACCGAGTGCAGCATCTCTTTAGAGATCATTACTGAGCAAGTACTTGCTCCCAGATATCAATTTCAAAATAGCCATTACTACCACATTGCTGGAATACAGAATGAGAAGCTCAGTCAAAGCAGCCGCCTCCAGCTTGGATTCCACGTGGAAAACAAAACCCAGAGCCGTGACCTACCCCTCCCGTGTTCTGTTTCCGAACATCCAGGGCAGATGCCAGTCCTTTGACAGCCTGTGGATCCTCGTACGTCACGCTGGAAGAAAAGAACAAACCACAGAACTAGAAAGAAAGTCCAGCAGTCATCTATGAGCAATCATGGAATCATAGGAAGGTCTGGGTTGTAAGGAATGGTAAAAAATCATCTCATTCCACCCCTGTCATGGGCAGGGACGCCTTCCACTATCCCAGGTTGCTCCAAGCTCTGTCCAGTCTGGCCTTGGACACTGCCAGGGACGGGGCAGCCACAGCTTCTCTAGCAACCTGTACCAGTGCTTCACCACCCT
Source organism: Horornis vulcanius (assembly GCA_013401035.1). Taxonomy (NCBI): domain Eukaryota; kingdom Metazoa; phylum Chordata; class Aves; order Passeriformes; family Scotocercidae; genus Horornis; species Horornis vulcanius. Next base: position 10,846 of record VZUA01102973.1, read on the forward strand.
CACAAGGAAGAATTTCTTCCCAATATTCAATCTAACCCTACTCTCTCAGTTCAAAGCCATTCCCCTTTGTCCTGTCACTCCAGACCCTTGTAAATAGTCCCTTCATCATCTTTCTTGTAGGCTCTCTTCAGGTACTGGAATTAGGTGCCAATTCTCCCAGCCTTTCCTCATAGGAGAACAATACTCTGGATGCCCCAATTTACTCCCCAGGGAACCAGAAAGCACATTCTTTTTCTTAACAAGACTTGGAGGGTACTGTTTGTACCCCAAGAAGAGGAGCCTGCTCTGTACAGAGGCCACCCATCAGTTTTGGAAAGCACCTTGAAGCAAAGAGAGTAAGATCAGCATTACAAAAGGCAGGCAAACAGGTCGTGAGGCACCCTAAGAATGTCCAAGAGCAAGTAGGGGACTGTGAAAAGAGGCCTGATTGCAGATTATGTTTAGCAAAGATTTAGAAATGATATCTGGAAGCCTGACCTTGATGTGTGCATGGGGGGAGAGGCAGAGCGAGACTCAAAGAGAGATGAAATTATGCAACTGCAGTGAAGCAGGCAAAGAAATGCACTATTTACAGAGCTGTTAAAAGCTTCTTAAATTGCAATGCAAAAGGGACATGTAGCACTCAGGTGACAGAGGCAGCAGCAGCATCTCTCAGAGCACAGTGGTGAACCATGAGCTGCAGCAGACACAAACACGTGTTCGTAAATCAGCTCCTGGGAGGGGCTGCCTGAGCAGGGGGAGCCCTCTCTCCTCCTCCTGCTGGCTTCTCCCAAGCTGTGAGCACAGCACCCAGAGCTCTCACACCCAGAGCTGTCACCTACACACCACAGCATGTCACACTCATGCCTTTCCTCCTCCCTGCTGCTCCGTTTAGTGCACAATCGAAGGAAGATAGAGCAATCCTCCCTTGTGAAATCATGGATGATCCTTGTTCCATTAGGTATGGTGTGGGAAGAGTAGTTTTGTGCTTCATTTAGCACAAGAGACAGAGGGACCTTGATTAGACCTCTCCTGCAATGCATCTCCTTTGTAACTGTACATTAAGGCTCCCAGCCCAAGATCTCCAGTGGTAGCTTACCCCTCTACATTAGAGCATTTCTTCTCAGAACTGATACCACAGCTGAGGCAGTACCAATATACATAACTGCAAATAACAGAGCCAAATATATTTGTAGGGTCGAGTTTTCTAAATCTTTGATAAACTATTTAACAGCATTTCTTAGCTTGAGACAAGATATTGATGATGTTCTGACTGCTGGTAGCCACTACTTCCTCTAAAACCTGAAGCCAGGAGGCAGGATAAAATATATAAAAGAAAAATACCTGAGTGTGTCTTTTATTGAATATCACTTGACAGGGATCAAAGGATTTCTTAATAAGTGCATAGATTTATTTTACATTAATATAATTTGACCTGTTAAATGCCCTTGAAAGTGCCAGATTTGCAGCTCTAGAGATGCAAGCCCTATGCATATAAACAAATTAAGGGTAGCATGGAGCCAGGCAAGCTACACTGCCTTGACAGCCTGTGAGAGTCTGACTGGGGCCAAAAGGAGAGTTAACTAGATGGTAATTCTGTTTCCAAGCCTTTGATGACAGTAATTCAGTCACCAAAGTACACCCATGACCTTCAGGTGAAGGACCCCTCTGTTCCTATATCTCAAACATGGATGGATGGGATGACAAGCCTTTGGGAGAAGGCAGAAGCACAGGTAAGCAAACTTTCTAATTTCCAGTGAGCTCATTAACTAAGACAGTCAGTACCCAGCCAGTCTGCAGGAACTTCTCCACTTGCTCATATAAATAACAACCAAAAGGACAGGGATTGGATTAAAAGCACAAAAACATACACCAAAACTAATTTTTCAGTCTTAAGAAGTTTCAGATTTATGCCCTTAGAAAACAGCAGTGCCATGACTCAGTGCTAAAGACAAACTCCAACTTACTTCTTTCGCTGCTCAGCCAAGGAGCTGCCTCTTGTCTGTGCAAACATGTCAAAGTCATCACGAGGATTACTGTGCTGGAGGGAGCTGAGTGTGCCACTGACACTGTTTGTGCCCAAGTCTGCAACCAGAGGAGAAAAAATAGTGAACCAGTGAAATAATAAACCATATGCAAACACCACCATCATTAACAGCTGCAGCACTGAGGACAGTTTTGTTCAAAAATGGCTGGAGGATGCCAATGATGTGTTCTTAAAAGAGAAATGTAGAGATTATCTAACTTATCCTGGAAGCACCACTCCATAAATGCTCCTCATCAAGAGGCCAGCATTTGGGAATTGGTGTGAACCTGCTGCCAATATCCTGAGGTATTTACTGGTCACTAACACAGTCCAAAATTTTGGGCATGGACAGTAGTTTTCTCAGAATGTTTTCTCTCAGTTACTGACTCTGAAACCAACACTTGCAAACAAAGGGATATGGTATTGGTGCAGTGATGAAAGAGGTTTCAAATCTTCAGTCAAACCCAGTGATCCAATCACAAAATCTTTGGTTTGATTTAATGTAAACCACCTAAGAGTTTCATAAAACCTTTCACCCAAAGGTTTCAAATATTATTTTTAGAAGGGGAATCAAGAACATTTACCAGGCTGATTTCACAGAGAACTGTAACTAAGCAGAAATAGAAATAGTAGTGTAAATCCTGCCATGAACAACAACCTGCACCCTTTCCATCAGTTTTCCCTCTGATTAATAAATCCCTCCCTTTGTGCCAGGTTGGTTCTCAATTGCAGATTGCCACAGTGCAGGAGAGTGGGAATGCCTTCTAAACCTCCTGTAAGACAAATACCCAAATCTTTTGGAGGCCACATGACAGCATTAATAAGTAGTGGAGAGCATGATCTAGATCAGGCACTCACCAAGCCCTGCAAGCTGTGAAGAAAGTGAAGATGGAGGTGCTGAGTTTCCAACCATTGGGCTCACCACAGCTGGAGAGCCAGGACCCAAATCTATTAAATTATCTTCTGTCACCTCATTCAGTACCTGCCAGGAGACAAGAAACACAGATGTTACACATGCCAGAAATTTCTTCTTGCAGTACAACATTAAACATCACAATTTTCCACACCAGGTATAAACTGTTTTCAGAAACAAAACTTCTTTGTTGTGACTTAAGTGTCAGTATAGAGTCTTTGCTGAAGTTTGCATCACACTGCAGAAGTGGGAAAGCAAAATAAACAGAGGAAATGGTTATGAATGCAGAATAGAAAACCCAATAGAAGTACAGATTTATCATGAACTCAGACCTTGAACACTGTAGAACAGCTACAAAAGAGTTTTCATTTAAAGAATAATTAAATCTCTTCAGCTTGGGAAGGGGCTGCTTAAAGAGGAGATGAGAGTGGTTCCTAAAATTATGAGTGGCATGAAGAAAATTAACTTGAACAATGCTATTGTAAGACACAGTGAAGAAAAATTAGGTGAAGCAAACAAAAATCATTAAGTGACTTGATCAAATGTAAACAAAATATTTGTTATATATAAATGCAAAATAAATATGTAAAAATGTATAGTGAAACTGTGGAACTTATTGCTTAAGGACATTGTGAACTCCTAAAGTCCACACGGACTCGAAAGCAATCAAAAAAGTTAATAGAGGAATGAAAATCCATCAAGGATAGTAAACACAGAGATGTTTTAGTGTGAAGTGACTTACTGAGCTAAAAGTTGTTTCTTTGGGGTTTGCCAGTTCTTTTGTGGGGTTTGCCACATTCTTACTTTTCCTGGCATCCACCAGTAGCCAGTACAGGCAGGACAAGGGGCTGGGCAGGTAAAAGGTGTGAGCTGCTGAGAGAATCAGTGGAGGGAGGTACTTACTCCATTGCTGGCGTTCTGTGTTGAGCGTCCTGATCTGTATCGTTCAAATCTGTTCAGGACAAAAAAAAAAAAATCAAACCAAAAACCAACAGTGATTATCAAAGCCACCAGTAAATAATAAAAAATATGAGTTTATAACCATGCCATGACATGTTTGCCACTGAACTTAGTTTTCTCTGGCTCCAAAGGGAAACCTGAAAGCTTTAACTCCAAGCCAGGGCAAAAGGGGGATTGCTGAGAAGTTGCACTCTTGGCAAAGGTGGATTTTAAGTTGACTAATCTGATAGCAACACAAATATGCTTGAAAAACACTGCAGGATTTGTCTTTTGGTTTGGGGGGGGGTTTTAATCATTAAGTGCTTTGTGACAGACTGTTGTGTGAGCCAAGGGACAGGAGGAACTGCAGCAAGATTGATGCTCACAGCTCAACAAGCCAAGCACCACAGCTCATCTCACTCCCACCTACCAGCTCCCTCTTGCTGCAATAATGTAAATGAGGAGCCATATGTGTGTGGCACAGCCCAACCCAGGCACACGTGGCACGAGGGACAATGAAAAGCAGATTCACTGCTTAAAACATCCTGACTCGACTCAAAGATGGTCACAGTTCATGCTCAAATTGGTTGGTACTTTCCAACAAGGAAAAGTAAAGATGTTGGATAAAACCTTCATACTTCTAAGAAGTCTGGTTAGTCAAGCTCTGATCTCTTCTTTACTCTGTGCATCTGGGGCCACAAATCTAAACCCAGCTTTTATGGAAGTTTTCAAGGCCAGGCTGGATGGAGCTCTGAGCAACCTGGTCTAGTGGAAGGTGTCTTCACCCATGGCAGGGGGGTGGATTAGATGAGTTTTGAGGTCCCTTCCAACCCAAACCATTCTGTGATCCTATGAACTCAAAGCAGCAGGGAAACTACCTGCTCCCATAGCCTGTCTGAGGCCAGTCTGATCTCCTTCCTCACAATGGAAAAGCCTCATGATTTCTTGGAGGTTTGAATTTTTCAAAGTAGTTTAAGAAGCAGTCTCTCTTTCCAGCAAAAAGCCCATAAAATCCTCTGGGTTTTCTCCCAGATGGACAAAATACAACAGGGAATGTCGAGCAAACTAAAATGTTTTCTTAATGCAACAGAGGAAAACACAGACTTAAAAGGCAGCAAAACCAAATTCAGGCCCAAATTTCAATTTTAGGAAGCTGTGGGTGTTTGCTATTACTGGAAATCCAACTCCCTTTGCTGGAAACCTAAGACACCTCCCACCTCATTTCTCACCGAAAGGCTTCTGTTCATTTCCATCCCAAGGCTTCACAGCAAAGGTCAGAGCTCCTGCTTGAGTCACTGACAGAGCTTGGTCCCTGTGCTAGAAATCAGCATGATGGATGTGGAGCTTTTGGAATAGCAGAGGAGGAACTGGAATTTATTGAATGCTCAGACCAGTGCAGCTATTCCACCACAAGTGGCTTGCTAACATCACTCAGCTCCCCTTTCATGAATAATGACTACAAACACATCAGCCACAGTCAGAAAGTCGCAGATGGGGGGAAATAGAAAAAATATTAAGGGTGACCAGGCTAAACCTCAGTGATAGTTGCACTGTGCCACTTGTAGAATCCTGCTTGTGCATGAAACACACACCATTTCACACAAAAAGCCAGCGTTTGTTTCAAAGTTTGCCCCATCTCCTCTGAACGAGGAAATCAAAGGCAAAATCGAGGGCACCGAGTCGTCTTTGCAGCCTTTGCCGTGACAGCACAAATTCACAGATCTGGAGTCTAATTTATTTTTAAAGGCTTGAGAAACAAAGCCCTGTGCTAAGAGCAAGGAACAAAGGGTACTCTTTAGTGCCTCGCTCCCCAGGCCTGTCATTAAGGGGAAGATTAAACTTTCCCAAGACTGCAGCATCACGTGTCACCTCCTGCAGCAGATGTGCCTGACAGCGCCTTTGTCTGACATGTCGAAAGTCCTGTGCCCCAAGTTCTGTCCCTAGGGATGATTCCTGCAGACCAGCTCTTCGAAACATTAGCTCTGCACAAGACAGGCTTTTTTTCTTTTTCAAGATTTTAAGTGTTACTTAAAAACAAGCTCTTTGCATGCACAATGCTCCCGCCCACCTCAGGCTGCTCCCCTTGCACCAGCACTGGGACTGGAAAGCTCAGAGATCAGAGGGCAGAGAG
>VZUA01102977.1:29039-43275 GCA_013401035.1 Horornis vulcanius
CTCCGCTCCCCGGCTCCACGCTCTGGGCTTCACTCCCCGGCTCCGCTCCGGGCACCTCTCCCCGGCTCCCCCTCCCCGGCCCTGCTCCGCGGCCCCGCTCCGGGCACCCTTCCCCGGGCTCCGCTCCCCGCCGAAATCACCGCCGCTGCGGACCTAGGTGTGCTGCGAGGCGGCTGCGCCTCCCCGGAGCACTCGGCTGTTAGCGCTTCCTTTATGTGCCGCCTTAAAATTAATCGCGAAAAGCGGAGCTCGGGGGCTAGATTTCTGCTCCCGCTTTGAGGCAAGGTTATTAGTTATTAGTAACGAGAATGTTTGCATGGGAATAGGAGTGGGTCTTCCCGCCTGTCTGCTCCCGCTGCGGCCGCCTCATGGGCTGCCGCAAGCCTCTGGCTGCGATGTCGCAACTGGATGGAAGAGGAAAATGCTCCGGCCACACAGAGGGTGATGATGGTGGCTGTGAGCTGGAAGAAGCCTGGGCACACCATCAGCCACAGAATGTGTAAATAACAATAATGATCATAATGATAACGCTAGGTGAAGCTGAGGCAAAAATCGGCAGGGGTGTTATTTATAGCAAACTTCCCCAGCGAAATGCTTTGTGCTGCTCAGCCAGGCGGACTCCATCCAGCAGCGGGGCTGCTGCAGGGTTTGTTCGTAATCTTAAAGTCTCCCAAAACGAAGCCGAGCGTCGGGGACGCCGGGAAGTGCCCGGCACACGGAGCCGGCTTACAGCGATCTCTGCAGGGCAGCACTCAGCAGGGGAAGATGTTTCTGCGAGGATCGGTCCCGCAGAGCCCGGCCGGTGTGCTCGGAGCCGGGCATCCCCTTCGGAGCGATGAGGGGCAGGCAGGACCCGCGGCTCCTCCGTCAGCCCGGCACCGGGAGGGGTCACGGCCACCGAGGATCCAGGGAAGCCCTGGAATGCACCGTCTGCTGCCTCTCTGACTGTAAACCGGGGATGAAACGCGGCCCCCATGTCAAAGAGTGAGGCCAAAATGGACTGGCAGTCACGCTGCCATTGAGACCCGAGTTATTGTCTGTGCAGAATAAATTACACAGGAAACTGTTAATTTCTAGCAAAGAAAAACCAAACAAACAACCCCAGTCTAACTGAAGTGCCCTGTTCTCCTGTCGTTACTGCTGTTGGAGAAAGTTTCCTTAAATTTCTGGAGCTTTTTAAAAATAGAAGTTACAACTAGATTTTAGTGCCCTAGCACTGAAATATTCCGTCAGGTTACATTCTTTTTTAAACCAAGTTTTAGGTTACATTTTAATCCAAATCAGGTTACATTTTAATCCAAACGCCTTATGTAAATGTAAAGGAATTCCTGCCGATGGGTCATTGTTAAAATGGGTCAAATTTATAACGGCCAAGGAGGAAATGAGATCCTGGATTTTCATTTGAACACCCTGACAGATAAATCTGCTACATTTTGAGATGGCTGCATTACTCACAAGTTATGGAGCCCCAGTGAGTTATGCAGTTCTTCCCAAACAAGTAACAATAAAATGTTTATAGCACCCAAAAGCATCATATGTTGTGCTCAGACCATTCATTCTGTTTGATATTTTCCTCTTAAAAGTCTGCTTCTGATTCTCCTCTTCTCATGTAAGTTAGTTACTTACAGAAACAATGATGTCATTCTTATGCACAGAGTTCAGCTACACTGAGAGGATAGCACAAACCTAATTCACAGGTTTGAAATTTATATTATGATTTGGGAAGTACAGGCACATACATGATGTTTACATACGTGGTTGCACTATACATTGCAGCATTAAAAAAAACAGATTTTTTGATTGCAATGTGTTTGTCTACAGTTCTAAACATATAAGTATTTAGGAATGCCAGAACTGTGGAGAAATCAGCCATTAAATTATTTCCAGTTACATGAGCAATTGTTAATGAATTGTTTTAAACTCTAAGGTATAAAATATTTTGCCCTTTTCATTAGTTATACAGATGGAGATATTCCATTACAGATTTATATTTGTGGTAAATATAGTGCCTGTTAGTTTGTAAAAGAATGTACTAAAACTCAATCCATGTAGTATAAACAGACCACAAAGGAAAATACAGAGTTATGGCTGAAAAGGTGATGTTTTCTTTACTGCAGCACCTTCATCTAAAAGTGGGAGGTTGGGGAACATAGGGAAGGCCTTCTATATCCTTCTGATTTACACAGTTACCTGCCATCCTGCCTTGGAGACACTGCACAACCAAAGCTCTGGGGTCAATGCTTTTATTTTTATGAAGTGCTTTGGAATCCTTCCCTGATAATTCTTTATGCTGCTCTGAAATTCTGGTATTTAAAAGGTTCTTACAGGTGTGACTTGCCTAAAATGACCATTGAAGCAAACTCTTAATCAATCTCTACTTATACTCAAAATTCCACTGAAGACAACGATGGAACAGTTTGTCACTGCATGGGGAGTTAAACATCAGGTACCACATCAGTGCTAGTTTAGATCAGTGCTAATTTAGATTAGCACATTTCTTGGACAAGAGAAGATCCAAGCAGAGTGAGAATAACAAGACCAACACTTTCCCTGGCTCCTGCATTGAAAATAGCAATGTAAAGAGATGAGAAATCTGACAAATGCCAGTTGTTCCCGCTACCTCCTGTTAGGTGCTGTAATTGCCTGTTTATTCTCCAAGTTTACCTCCACTAGGAATTTAGCCATTATCCATCTTTCCAAGCTGAATCTTCCACTCTCAGGCCAGACCTCCCTAGGCTTTCCTACACCTTTTCTGGAATTCACCACCCTGGGTATGATTGGCTCCAAAGCAAAGCTTTGTTTCGTGTGAAGCAGTGAAGCTGACAATCTGCAATCATCGAGGTGCCTAAAATCTAAATATTTATGTAAAAAGCATTTTGGGAGCGGGGGAAGTTGTATTTTTATCTCTGACCTGTGGACTAGAGGAGCTGCATTTCAGCTTTTCTCTCCACATTCTCCTAGGCAAATGCAAACAGAAGACCCCCCACCCCACCACAGCCCACTGAAAAAGTTCTCTGACATTTTAGTGTCCATCCAATCATTGCATCCTTCCACTCCAGAACTGTGTCAGACTGAGCAGAACCCTCTTGTAGAAGCACATGGAAATATTATGTTTGACACTTTTGTAGGAATCCAGTTGATCTCAGAGGACAAGCTGCATCAATTTTCAGTGATTTTCACATGATTAAGTTCCTTCAGGTACATTTGAAAGGTGTTTTTGTACACCCCCCAACAATGACCTGTGTTTGTGAAGGAATTAACTTTGAATTCTCACTACAAAATAATTCAGACTGAGGTCAGGCTTCTACTAGCTGAGTTACCTAAGCCTGGTCTACACTCAGCCCCTTTCCTGGCTTTCCTAGCTAGGTAAGCCAGCACTCATGATTTATTCAGGAGCTGGGTACAAGGATTAGAGATCTTCTTAGAGATAACAATAAACAGACGCAAATTTTGAGCCAGCAGTTGAAAAGTATTTTATCATTGCTTGCTGCTGGCTATAGGATGCCTAAATATTTATGTTAAATCTACTGAAATATTCTCACCTAATCCAATAAAATATTCTAACCTAATTCCCCTCCTGGCACTGAGGGGAGGACAAACTCAGGTATCATCAGAGTATGGCTTATTACAGGAAACCTCCCGTGAGAAAACAACAGTAAGAAAAGCGTAAACCACTCACCACCTCTGCCACCAAAACCTCAACGAAATACTCTTCTCAAAGCCTCATAAATAAATAGTGGCTTTACTAGGCAAGGGAAGACTAAAGGCTTCTTGATCCAGAAGATACAATAGTTTGCTGTGAACTAGTATCACTTAGTTAACCAAAACATGACAAAAAATCTTTTCGAAACACTTGCAAACCTTAAGAAATACCTCAAGAAATAAAGTTCTACTGCTCACCCTTAAGAAAAAAAGCTTGTGCCTACTTTGTTTCTGGAGGATAAACTCCCTATTAACCCAAGTAGGTTGAAATAAACCTGCTGTTACCCCAGTTTAGCTGTTTGGGTTTATAACCCAGCTCCTTTAGGAAGAGTGGGCACTCGATACCCATTTGGTTTGCTGATGTATGTACACAATATACTGAGTGAATTGTGAGGGGCCACGTGGCCCTTCACCTGGAATATCAACATTCAGACCTACAGCAAAGTGCAGAACTCTTGTTTTTCTGATCTAACCTGGTTTTGCTTGGCCACTGCTGCTGCAGCATCTGTGGCAGTTCCCAGCCCTGCACATTTGCACAGAGTGGCAGCACTCACACATCGTCTTCCTGTGATACTTGTACTCCTGGTTGGAAACCTGTAGCAGTTTGTAAACTCCAGTGTAAATACTCTGTGGCTCCACTACTAATGTTGTAGGTTGGTCACAGGCCCACAGAGCTCTCACAGCCAGTGAGGTGATCACTGATGCCTGAGCACAGCATGGTTCCACTTAATTAAGGGAAGCAGGTATTGAATGATGCCAAAATCTGATAAACTCAGCACACCTGGTTCTGGTTTCAGGCTCTTGCACTGCTTTTGGGGACCACTGGAAAGTTTGAAAGGTACCAAAGACAGCCTCAGAAAACCTGGGAGAATCCGAAACAGTGAGGGCACCACCAGCTGTCCTAGACGAAGGAAAGTGTACCTCCAACAGCTACAGAGATCAGATCTGTGTTTTCAGACTGCCTTCACTGGTGTTTATGGTATGATCCTGGTCCCTCCTCTTATATGGATGCCGTGGATCCATACACGTGTGACTTAGCAGGATGACTGCTAAGACAGAGCCAGTTACCCAATAATTGTATTTTCTCTCTTGCAAAGTGAAGGTGATTGAAGCAGACCCACTGCAAAAGCCTTCACGTGCAGATCAGTGCTCCGGGACCTGTGATAAGAGGAACTTCTCAAAGCCACAAGAACGTGTTGCATGTAGTGACTGCAGTTGCCAGACTTGAATGTGTGATGTTGGAAAGACCTTAACTGATCTCTCAAATGTACAAATGCCCACAAGTTTAAGCAGAAAGCTGCAGCTGAAGCATATATAGTTTCTTAGGTATTAATCCTTGTAAGGAAGGGGTTTGTGGGTCCGCAGAGAAGGCACCAAGGGCCAGCTGTTCCCCATTCAGACTTTTTTTTTTTCCTACTTGTACTACAACAGCTGCAAGATGATGCTGTCTGGGCTTGATGGAAAGGACAGGCCTATTTGGCAGTGGCATATTATTAGCATTATTCCCCATTCGTTCATGGGTATTAAATAAATGTGAAGGGAGCTTGGCTTCTACAAGATTTCACTTCCCCCGGCTCTCTCTCATGCAGCAGCTGTCCACTGGGACATGCCTGTTAGCAGGGAACAAGTGTAGCCCTTTCAGCCTGGCTCTGTAACACCCCTCAGAACACAAATCCTTGGCTCCTGGCAGGGACAGCAGGGGGATGTGTTTAGAAACACCAAGATACCCTCGCTGTGGAAAGCCAGCAGCAAAGTTTTGGGCTCTCTCCACACGTGTAACCTGCATCTCTACAGTCAGAAAATGGTGCTGGAAGAGTTTCTGTGCAACAGCTTAGTAACTTTCTGCAGTGGCTTGAATCTTAAGACTGGCTTGTGCCCAAGCTGGCTGTCATGGGTTTTTATATCATACATATTAATCTAAATATTATTGGAAATACAATTGTTTTCTCTTTATGCTCTTCAGTAAATGTTGCAATGCACGAGGAAGATCCTTGTCTCTTTGCCATTGGGACTTACATAAACATATGGATGTCCTGTTAACACATGTGTTTTAATGTTTTATACCATCATTTCCTTGATCTTTGAAAAAAAAAAAAACAACCACCTTTTGTAACAAAACCCAGTTTGGAAATTGCAAAATTTTGCTTACAGAATTTTGACTTTCCACATCTGTGTGATTGTCTGGGAAAAAACAATAAAACCTACATTCATCCTTCCTTGCTGATAATTAGTGAACAGAAAAAGCAGGGATGCTAAAGTTCATGAGAAAGGAGTTACACACAAAAAAGTGACTAATCACTTTCCAGTTAATCCTCAAATTATGAAGTTATGTAACAAAGTGAATAAGCTGAAAGCTATAAAATAAACTGGCTATATAGCAATTATGCTTAGAGATATGCAATTAAACTGGTAATGGGCATGATTCGGTTCTTGGGAGGCTTTTACTCAGAAATCAACCACTTGAAAAGTGCAAAGAATTTGAAGTGCACTGTTTAATGTATTTTTTAAAAAGAGAAATTGACTGGCAAAGCCAAACTGTGAATAGTCACAGCCTCTGCCTTTTGTTCACAGCACCAGCTGCTTCTACAAGCAGTGGAGCAGAGGAGCTGTAGAGCTGACCAGTGAAAGTTTGAATATTGTCTCACCAAATAAAAGCCACTGGTTTAAAAATCCCTCAGAGTGAAAAAAAATGTGGAAATACTGCCCCCTTCTCCATTCCCCCCTTCATTTTTTCAATATTTGAAGCAATGTAAAATTATTTCAGAGGCAAAGCAAGAGGAAGAAGCTCACATTCCAGCTGCCTCTGTGTATAGGAGCTGCCAGAACCAAGAGATGGAGAATTTTCCTGCACTGCTGCCCACCCACCAGGCCAGAGGTCTGGGCACTCACAGACCTGCTGATGATGTGAAGAGAAGGGATTTTCTTTCCACAGTTGGTTTTATCACAGGGATTGTGATTATCAGCATCCTATCAACAGTGGCCTTGTAAGTGATCTCAAATCAACACTTGAGAGCACGAGGGAAAGGAACCTCGTGGAGATGGGCAAGACTAAAATGAAATCCACAACATCTTTAACTAAGGGAAAATACTGCAAAAAGGAGCTCTTGGGGGTTGAACATTTTTAGACCATAGCAACAGCAACAAAAAAAAGAAAAAAAATTGGGAGAAAAGGCTGAAATGCCACCAGGCAAACAATAAAAACAGAGGGGGCTGTGAGGAGCATTCAGGCTGCAGTGCCAGGCTGCAGTGCCAGGCTGCTTGCCCAGACTGAATTTCGGGTTCTTTCCTGGGCTGGTCTGTCAGAGGCTGCACTTCAGTCCCTTTTTGACCCTTGCCACAGGGTGACTTGGCAGAGAGATGAGACCCAAACAATACCTAATGGTGATTTAAATTGCACCAGATGAAGGAGTGACCAACTCCAGAGGGGATCATCAGCTAAGCCTGATATGGGTGCACAGGGAAAATAAATGTAGACCCAGCAGTTTCTGCTCTGAGAGCTTATGTATTTTAAGCTTGATCTACTTAAGGCATTATCCATAGTATGTGAATCTCTTAATTCTTTTTCTTGATTTCTACCCTGACCATCAGTGATAGCTGCTGGCACAGACTTGCCTGCCTCTTCAATTTTGATATAAAGTCCTAGAAATTGGCTTAATATGCACAGATGAAGTACACTGGTATTACAGTCAGCTGGGATTAAGGACTCATAAGAACAATAAGAGGAAAAAACAAATAAATTCGAGCCTACTAGTCCATGCATAGCAGAAATAGAGGATTAAACTTTAAAAAAAATAAAATGTATTCTTTTATTTTTAATTTTAGTGTAAACATAGAAGTCCCAACTACCCTGTCACCAAGTTTCACAAGCCAGGTAAAACTCTATATGGTTATAAAACAGCAGAGCTTACACTGAACTTGTGCTGTTTTTTCTCTAGTTTTCATTCCTAGGCAGTGACAATTTCAGTTAACTGTTCCCTTCTCTCTGTCACTCCACTTCATCCAGCTCATACTTCCATTTATGCCTGCTGCAATAAAAAATACCCCTGCCCTGTTCTCCTCTGCCAGGAGGAAGAGAGGTTATGGTTAACAACTCCTCACAGCCAGAATTCCAAGAGAGAATTCCACATCTTTCCCTGGGAGGATGCAGTGTTACCTTCTTTATTGTACCACATTCTAACCACTGGATGATGCTGAGTGGAAACAGGAGGGATTCCAAGAATTCTTTATCCCTGATAATAAAATAGGACCTAAGCAGGACCAGCCAGGCCTGATTTTGCTCGTTCTGAAGAAAAACACAGAACACATAGCTGCTGTAGGAAGCCCAGCAACCTATTTCCCTTAAAATATATATCCCAGGAAAGGAGAGAAACTGAATGTATAGACAGCAACTTCCCCCTAATTTCAGAGGTTTTAATCTCTCCCTCTGAAATATTTATTACACAGTTAAAACACTTGAAATTTTAATATCACTGGGGCCTTTTCTTTAAATTAGCCACTTTATCTGTCTTCTTTTTTGCCTCGAAGTTGGCAAAGTTTTGTTTACCAGCAATTAGCTACCTTACTTACACTGCAGAGAGGATTGAAATACAGCAGAGAGCACCTTGCTGAGGCTTTGTCACAGACAGAAATGGGTCTGTACTGCTGAGACAGAATTCCAGATGCTGGTGGAATACAGAATCCTTGTCTCTGCCCTCTCCTCAGGTGGAGCTGATGTGCCCATACTGGGATGAAACCTGGCTCTAATGCTGCTATCCCTCACTGAAAAGTATTACTTTGTAATTTCTTATTGCCTGGAAAACTGTTAGGGGAATAATCTCAGTTAAAAATGGAAAAGGCTGAATTTCTTATAAACAATGTCCCATGTGGGCTCATGGGACATTATTTGTAAGAATAATGATCATCTCAGACTTAGTTTCCTAGATTTGATGAGAGGTTTCATGACAAGGCTGCTTACTGAAGCCAGAGGTGAGAGATCATTTTCCCTGGCTCAGGCACAAGTGTTTGTTTCACAGAACAAACTCAAGGGAAGGCTGTACTGTCTAAGAAATGGAGGAAGAAAAATTTCTCTCTCCAGCCAGCATATTAAACAAACCCACATATCTGTCATGTTGGAACCTTTCGAGAAACAGCTTTTGAGAACACTAAGATAAGAATCTCTGAACAGAAACAGACTGTTTAATACTATTTTTTACAATGNCAGGCTGGATATTGTTTAAAATAAAGCTATTATTCTTTCTAGTTTGTGCTTCGAATATAGTGAATTGTATTATAATAGCTCCCAGGGTGGACACTGTTCTATAATGAAAATTATTTATTTTGGAATAATAAGTTAGCTTCAAATGTAATGTAGGTTCTTTTAGTATAACACACCCACAGAGGTGATTTTCTAGAGCAGTGTCCATACAGAGAACTACTCTGGAATTCTTACTGAGGTCATTCACTACCTAATAGAGACATGCTGTAAGCTTGTGGAAGGGATTATGGAAGTGCTTTCTTCTGAGGGAGAACCTCCCTGTGTGAGAGACACACAGCTTCTGTTGTAAGAAATAAAGCCCAGAATTTGGGGCTTTGTCCCAATGTTACACTATTGCATCATTCCAGGACAGATGTGTCAGCTGGGTAGATACTTGCATTATTAAATAGCAGGAAAATTACTGTTGAAAAACAAAAGCCAGGTTGAGTAATTGTAATGCATTGGAGAGTTTTAATCCAGAGTTTCCTCTGCTCTTGCTGCTAGGTTAAGAGGGGGTATTTTCTTCAGAGAAGGAGGTGTAGGAAGGAAGGTGTTTAGACTTTGTCCGTGATAGAGAAATGGAAATTGAAAAAATATCTTGAAACAAAAGCTATAACAAGGCAGTACAAGTCCATTGCATACCTTGCAGGAATACACAAATCTTGCTGGTAACTACAGCATCTCTTGCTTCCACCTGTGAAAAGGATCTGAATGTCCCAAGTGAAGCAGAAACCAAAAGAAGTTATGAGCACTTCGTTATTGTATCCAGCCAAATATACTAGAAAAAATTCCACACCATTCCTGGAGATAAATCCTGGAGAAGGTTTTGTGCTGATTTTGCAGAACCTTAGGTAAAAAGGGGTTAGCACTTTACTCTTCATAGCTTCAAGAAGCAAACAACTGCCTGCTTATAAGGTCAAGCCTCTCTCTAGCATTTGTTGCCACTGGACTGGCAAGAATTCCTTTAAATAACTTCAAGAGAGTCAACAATTCCACATGCAGAATTGTAGAACCAAAACAGCAAATGAAAATGTATCAGCAGACTCTGTTTGTTTGGATATTCTGACCTGCAGAGAAGGAAAATTTTTGTTCCCACAGCTTTTTCTGGTTATTGTTAACACAGCAGCTGTAAGCCCTGGACTGCCAGTGCCTGATGGCTTTGCCAATAGAACCTCTGACAAAGATGCTCAACTCTAGGAAAAGTAGCTGAAAGTGCACCTATCCCAGCAGCAGAGCAGCCCCAGTAAGTGGAGATCAGCAAAATGGGGGTGGTTTCTTTGCTAAGAACGTCAGTTTTAGCACAAAAATGCCACCTTTACTAAGCATTG
The DNA here is from genome assembly GCA_013401035.1 of Horornis vulcanius. Classification (NCBI taxonomy): domain Eukaryota; kingdom Metazoa; phylum Chordata; class Aves; order Passeriformes; family Scotocercidae; genus Horornis; species Horornis vulcanius. The sequence goes on from VZUA01102977.1 coordinate 39,303, forward strand.
ATGCAGGCACAGGGGAGCCTGACCACTGGGGAGTCTGTGGCTTGAGCTCAGAGCAGGTTTCATGGCAATTGCACTGCCAGCAGCTGTGGCAGGGCAGCTCTGAGCAGCAGCCAGAGGGCAGCCTGTGTGCACCCAGTGCTCTCTGGCAGCAGCCACAGCAGGAGGTTGGGCTATTTTGTCCTGCCCTTGCACTGCTGAACTGCACAACACTGTGGAGGGGAAGGTCAGAATGGGAAAAACAAAATATTCTTTCATTATCTCCCTGCTTAGGTTCCTCAAGATTGCTTCCTACAAATGACTGTCATTTTGGGAAAGGGTCTGGTGCCCTAAACACACACACCTGAGGGGGAGGAAAAGCAGTTCTGGTTTCCATGCACAGCTGGCTCTCTGCTCCCTGAGCTTTTAAAGGGTGTGAGCTGAACCATAAGAACTTACAGAATGGTAAACTGGCATTGATTTTAGCTTTCCCCATTATGTCAGCTGTAATTTACAATGATTTGGGGGATCTTCAGATAACTGAGCCTTCCTGCACTGGAGAGGAGCAGACACCTCAGTAGAAAAGAGTAGAAATTATCAGAGCTCTCTATGTAGGCCACCCATAAGAATTATAGCCCCAAAACAAACCTAAAATGTGCAGTGATTTGTCTCTGGGAAAAAGAGTTCAGAGACAACTTTTGTGGCATGCTGGAGAAAAAACGTGGAAAGGAAAAGGAGCACCAACCTCCCACTTCAGGTAATCTGGAGAGAAGAAGAAACAGGGTCTTGGTTCTGGACATCAACCTCTGTGAGAAGAACAACTCGTGCCTGTTCTGTGCCACTTTATCTTTCCCCAGACCAAGATGGGGCTTTTGATGCTCTGCAACACATTTCCCTTTGTCCAGCCCTGCTGAGGGAGATAGCTGTACATTAAACTATAAAAAATGATCTTGCTTGTGAATCTTGTAGATTCACATTGCTTTTTAAAAATCCACAGCCTGAGTCGTGTGGAACAGGAACATTTTGAAGCTGTTGATAGGAGGGTGTGCAACCACTCTCTCTCTGAGATCTTTTGATCTCCCAGACCAAAAATGTGGGCTCCTGAGCACAGAGATCTATTTATCAGTGCCTTATGACTTCAGATAAAGAATGATAATCACAGTGACAGGGGAGCTTGAGAAAGTTTTTGAGACAAACATTTGAACTAAAGCCATGTCACAGTGTACTGCCACCTCCTGTATGACTTATTTGCACTGTTGTAGGTTTGATAATCCCTGGACCTTGTGCTCTTCATTTTATTAACTTGGTAAATTCTATGAACTTCAGGCCATGAGCCATGAACTTTACCTACAATATTTAGTCCAAACAACTGCCTAAGTCCCAGAATTTGTGCCATCTTGCCCTAGTTCTGCACAAAGCACAGTCCTGTGCTCCCTGCACTGTGTGGGGGGAAAATGCAGACACATCTACAGGGATGTGGCTTAGCTTTAGACACTTGAATATCCAATCTTGACCATATTCTACTCAAATTTACTTTTGTCTTCTTACAGAGACTATAATGGGAGAGAAAAAGGGAAAGGTTAACTTGTGTTTATTGTTTCCCTGTGAACAGCTACTTCTAAATCTGTTACTGTAGTAAAAAATGTGTAAGACAATCCAGTGCATTCAAATTTGAGTTCATCCCATCTTTTGTGTTGTCAACAACGTAATTCACTGAAGATGGAGACAGTGGAGGAGTCTCAGGCATCCTTTGAAGAGAATTAACTCTGGTCAAATAGAGTTATAGCTGTGCCAGAGCCTAAACTGAACATGAAATTTAGGCTGTAACAAGACAGAGCAGTGTTCTATAAATTGCCCTGATCTTTACAGTATGCTAAGCTAAACTATTAGAGGCAAATGCTCTTTGAGCTGGTGTTCCTGAAGACAAACTTATTTTTCCTGTGTCTAATTCAAGATGCAGAAAGCTTGTGTCCCCTTTTAGTTCTTAAGATTATCATACCAACCATCTTTTCTTTTTCCTAAAAAAGGAAAATGAAGCCATCCCAAATTAACAGGTCAGTGTGACTACAGCCACAAAAATACCCCCACCTACCAACCAAAAAAATCCCCAAAGAACACAACAAGAACCAAAACAAAACAAACAAAAAACTAAACCAAAACAACAAAAAATTAAGCTGTTTGGCAATCATATATTTTCAGCAAATTTAATGACTTATTTTCTATTATTCTTTCTTAATAAGTAATTATGTTTCACTCCTTAAAACCTCATCATCCTTTGGTCTAGTTCTAAATTCTTTTCAATTCTATCTCTTGAAACTGCAGTTTTCTTTTGTTATCTGGAATTTTGTATCACAACTAATTTTTAACAGTGCATCCTGTTGATAATTAAGCTGATCTCATGAATCAGTTAATATCTGAATATTCTCAACATTTTCTCAGAGGCTCATGTGATTTTGGGCACTGGTCTGAGTCACTGAGGCAAGTTTTTATACATTGCTGGCTTTTAATGTTCTGCCTTGTGTTTCATTAAAGCTCTAAGTCCTCCTGTCACAGACCTCGGATAAAGATGCAATGCTGATAACTAGAAGTGTCAACTTAATTCTTTCAAAATATTATGTGTTGCTGAGAAAGCTGAGCTCTTAACAATTTGGTTTTGGGACTCATCACACAGGATTTTTAGGCCCTTAAGCTTTTTTCAGTTGTGCCACTTGGCTCTTCCACAAACCCTGCTGAGCATCCTGGGCAGAGGACTGGGACTCTTTTTTCTTACCCTCACACAAGTAGGACCCTGCTGCCAAGGGGCTGCTCTGAAGTAGCTTCAAAACTCAATTTCCTGAGCTGCAGCCCTGTGAGCACTTAGGGTTTTGTGTCAACCTCTCCAGGAACGTGTGGCCTCCAAAGCAAAGGAGAAGGATTCTCAAGAATTGAGAGGGCTCCAAAACACCACTGGGTTCACTCATTTAAATCTGTGCACCCACTTGTCACTCTTTGCTTGCTTTCATTAACACACAGCTACTTCCTTCCTGCTCTTCAGCGTTCCCAGCTTTGAACAGTCAGAGTCCTGCTGGAAAAGTGCATTGCATCTTTATTCTTTCAACAGTGGAAGCCCCTCCATTTCCCTATGCCACCATACTTGGGGAATTTTTGCTGATCAAATCATACTTATCTACCACAAATGTGTGACTCTTACATCCCTTCCCTCCACGTGGGTTTGCTGTGCCTGTACCCGATGCTTTCACTGCCAGTTCTCTGTGGTTACAGTGCCCAGACAACATTCCAGCCTTGCTTTGGCACTGCTGATTTACCAAAGTCCCTCCATTCTCACATCTGAGTACTGCAGCTCAGCCTCAGCCCTCCCTGGCTCTCTTGGAAGGGCAATCAGTTCCAGGCTGGAACCTTTAGCAGTGCTTTGATGGATGGAATATGATTTGTATTTCACACTTAATGCAATTTGGAAGGCAGCAGTTTGAGATACTGGAAAACTTGGCAATAAAATGCCAATTAGGTGTGACTTAACAGAGACTATTAACACAGTGTTTGAAATACCCAATGTTCTCCTATGATTCCTTATTATTGAATTGTATCCATTTAGTCCCATTATGCCCTCCTGATAAGGAGATTATTCAGTCCTTCTCTTCCTTGCTCTCTCCATGGTTCCCAGGTGTTTTTTACAGGCTCTTCTTAGCTCCACACTGCTGTGACCAGATGCTCTGATACCAAACCCAGCTCATTTAAAGCAGGCTCTGACAGATCTATGCTGTAACACAACAGCTGGGAATAAAACTCAGGGGTAGCTTTTGATGATAAAGTTTCCAACTGGATATTGTGTAAAAGTGGAAACAAGCATGGTGGAATACTGGAGCAGGCTGGTGACTGTGGACTCTCCATCCTTGGAGGTGCAGAAAACTTGGCTGGACTGACATTGAACAAATAGCTCTACCTGTGAGGTTGGCCCTGCTTTGGGCAGGAGGCTGAACTGGATGGATGTCCAGAATAA
>VZUA01102978.1:8330-18539 GCA_013401035.1 Horornis vulcanius
GTGGAGGGGATGGATGTGCTTCAAAATCCAATCAAGCAGATGATTCCCAAGCTCTGGAAAGAAACTGCTAAGTCCAGTCTGCCTGGGTGGATTTTATCACTGATTCCTCCATGTCCAGAGGCAGCAGGAAAGGGGCAGGATCCCTGCAGGCTCATGATCATGAAATCATGGAATCGTCTGGGTTGGAAACAACCTTAAAGATCATGACATTCCAACTCCTTGCCATGGGCAGGGACACCTTCCACTATTCCACGTTGCTCAAATTCTCATCCAACCTGGCCTTGGACATTTCCAGGGATGGGGCAGCCACAGCTTTTCTGGGAATCCTGTGCCAGGGCCTCACCACCCTCACAAGGAAGAATTTCTTCCCAATATCCCATCTAACCCCACCCTCTGGCAGTAGGAAGCCATTTCCTGTGTCCTGTCACTCCATCCCTTGTCACATTCCCAAGGTAATCCCAAAATCCACTGTAATCATCTCTTTGTATCCTTCTTGAACTGGGATGGCCCAAAGCAGCCACTGGTTACCAGCATGGCCCCCCCAGTGCCACGAAGAGGGTTAATGCCAGCTGGAATTCTGTGATTCCTAAGCCCCATTTCAGGGCTCTGGGTTTACCAGGATCTGAAATCCTTTGGAAACAATGAAACCAAACTCTCCAGAAAGAGATGAAGAAATTGATGAGAAGGTCTGTCCAATTTCAGCAATCCAAGGAAGGCAATCTTTTCCTATCAAAGGGAATCATGGAATGGTTTGGGCTGGAATGGATCTTAAAGTCCATCCAGTTCCACCTCCATGCCATGGGCAGGGACACCTTCCACTACCCCACGTTGATCCAAGCCAAATCCAACCTGGACACTTCCAGGGATCCATGGGCAGCCACAGCTTCTCTGGGGATTCCATTCCAGTTCCTCACCACCCTCCCAGGCAACAACAATTCCTTCCCAATACCCATCTAACCCTGCCCTTCTTCAGCTTATCTACATTTATCCATTTCTTTAGGGCATTTCATCCTTCAAATATTCCCACTGGGGTCTTAACTTCCCCTGGATGTCAGGAAGGTCTCCAAAACCACCACTGACTTAGATCCACAATTTGTGGAGCAGTATTTCCTTGATAAATTATTATTTAGACCCTTCATATTTAGGAAAGCGACTTCATTAACCCCACGGAAGGGAGGGTTAAAATTAAGAAAGAAATAAAAATCCAGCTGCCATATTGAAAGTCCATTAAGCCAGGAAAGGACCCAACTTTGGTGTTTCTAAACATCAATTATTCCGGAATAATTAATTAGCAGAGCTCTAACAATACATAAAATCACTCGCCTCTGACTCTTCTGATAATTTATGCAAGATTAAAGTATCGCTGTGGTTGCCTTTTCTGGTGCCTAATTCAGCATTTTCTTTTTCCTTATGGAAGCAAGACTCCAGATTTAACTGCTCTAATGCCCTTTTACAGTGTTTGCTGTAGTAAAATCTAACAGCCACTCCGGCAGGCGAGCCGGGAAATGATGGATCACGGAAGCTCACGGAAAGGGGAGCACCGTAAAATGCCCCAGTTAATGTGGAGAGAGCAGAGTAAATCTTGTTTTAAAAACAGAGAGGGATCTCTGATGGACTCGTCTCACCCCATCAAATTCCCTTTTGATTTGCTTCCTGATAAGGGAGGGCTCCGCTCCTGGATTCCTGATAACAGGGAAAGCATTTGGAAGTCATTGCTGCTAAATTAAGGTCACCAATCACTGCAAGCACCTCAACCTAGCCAGGAGCATTATTTGGGTGGCAGGTTGGGCTCCTCTTTAAAAGGAAAGAATTCCCTGCTTTTTTTAATCCCAAAATGAGCATTTGACACTGATACACCTGAGCCGTGGGATTTGAGCATCTTTCCCATCCCAAAGCTGAATGAAGAATGGATTGAGAGCAGCCCGTGAGGAGAAGGACTTGAGGCTGTTGGTGGATGAAAAATTGGACGTGACCCATCCATGTGTGCTCACATCCCAGAAATCCCCCCCATCCTGGGCTCATCCCACAGTGTGGGCAGCAGGAAAGGGGGAATTCTGCCCCTCTGCCCCACTCAGATGAGACCCCACCTGGAATTCTGCCTCCAGCTCGGGGATCCAACAGCAGAAGGACATGGAGCTGCTGGAGCAGGTCCAGAGGAGGCCATGGAGATGCTTCAAGGGATGGAGCCCCTCTGCTCTGGAGCCAGGCTGAGAGAGATGGGAATGTGCAGACTNTGAAGTCTGATGGCACATCCCACCCACTCACCCTTCCCTGGGCTCTCTCTGCCCCATCCAAGGACAAGATGTCCCAGGACATTTGCTGGTGTCGTGAGGAACAACACAGAGTTTCCCATCGCAACCAGCAATGGAGTTTACAGCCCACACTAAATCTCCAAGAATTCCCGTGCCCTTTTCCAATGGAGAGCCCCCGAGGGCAGCTTAAGGGCTGATAACACATGGGATCAGCTTCGGAGCCGATCCCATCCACACATCCACACAAAATCCCCACTTGACACCACTCCAAACAACCCAAAATAGAAACAGCCCCCCGAAAACCGCACGCGTGGGGATTATCCAGAGGCACAGGGGAGGAGGAAACGTTCCTTGAACTCAAATTTCCTGAGGGATGACAGCAAAATTCCCGTTGACAGGCGAAGTCAAAGCATTTCCCCATCCCTCGGGCTGAAGCAGAAACTCCGACAAAGCTGCTGGAACAGCAGAGTTTTGTAGGACTCGGGAGATGCTGCCGAGTCCACAAATCCCTTATTCCAGGTGCACTCTGGCATCTGTTCCGTATTCCAAGGGGTTTTACTCATTTCCAGTGCTTTGTAGAGCACACTGAGAGATCCAGCAAGTCCTGGAATGAACGACTTAACTCGGCTCAGCAGCCAGGGAGAGGAATTTCCCTACGACGCTTCCGAGTCGTTACAGGGAAAATCAAACGGGAAGATTTCCACGAGAAAATTAAAAAAAAAAATAAGGGTGTAAACCAGGATTTGGGAAAGAACTGGAAGCAGAAAGCAGAAAAGAGAAACCTACACAGGTTTTACGGGGAATTGAACATCTGCCAGGGCGGGATTTTGGGAATCCTCACAGAGCAGTGGAGGATACTCCAATCATTCACGCCGGCATCAGTAATTCCAACTGTGACCGTGCTGCAAATACCATCAGACAGTTTATTAAGTGGGAGAAAATAGCAAAAGGAAGGAAAAAAAAAAAACAAAACAAAAAACAGGGAAAAGGGAATCATTGTCACATTTCAGGTTATAGGGTTTTTTTTTTAAGAGTCTTAAACACCCACTTTTATTTTCCTTATTTTAATTTAGGAGCCCAAGGAAAGACAAGCAGAGGGATAAGAGGGATCAGCACTGAAATTCCACCCAATTCCAAGCAGCAGGTCCAAAACTGGTTTAAAAGCTTCATTTTTGGTTGGATTAGGAGACTCCTAATGGTCTCTTCCAAGCCAAAGCATTCCATGAACAAATAAATATCTATTTCCAAGATAAAGATCTGTTTCCAAGAGCATGGAGTGACAGGCTAAGGAGGATTTGCTTCAAACTGAGAGTAGGTTCAGATGGGATATTGGGTAGAAACTCTTCCCCATGAGGGTAGTGAGGTCCTGGTTGCCCAGAGAATTTGTGGACACTCCATCCCTGGAAATATTTAAGGCCAGGCAAGCCCCAGGAGGCCAAACAAGGAGTTCAGGACCTACTGCTCTGTTTCCCTTTTTTTTTTCCCCCTCTGTTTTTTTTTTTTCCCTGCCTATTTTAGCTCCACACCATGCCATCCCTGAAAGGTTTGGAGCCTTGCACAAAGCCCCCCACAGACTTGGAAATATCAAGGGTCAGAGCCAATGGAAGGATCTCATCCATTCCCAAAGCCAAGTATTTTTCCTATTAGTGTATAAATAGATTATTCCCCAAAGAGCTGCTGGCTACCAATGGAATTTCCCAATCCAACAGAGCTGGAGCTGCACAGGACAGGCTCTAAAATAGTGACTGAGGTAAAAAAATTGAAGTAAAACTACCTAAAATAGGGATTGAGAGGTGACTTTCATTAAAACATGGAATGGTTTGGGAGGGAAGGGATGTTCAAGGTTATCTCCTCCCACCCCCTAGCCATGGGACACATTCCACTGGACCAGGCTGCTCCAAGTCCCATCCAACCTGGCCTGGAATACTTCCAGGAACGTGGCTTCCACAACAAACTGAGTGTGCAGGTCAAATTCCACAGGGAAAGAGACACACAGGAATTGTCACCTTCAGGATCCCCACTTCCCTCTAGACGCTCCCTCCGTCGCAGCCGCCAATTTCCCCGATCCCAAATCCAAAGTCTACACAGGAACACTTCCTTGAGCACGGCCCATCCCCTCACTCCCAGCAGGCTGTTATTTTTACAAGAGGGCTCTGTAAAGAGAATTCCCAATCCTGGCTCTATGCCTGCAGCTCCTCTTGCAGCTCGGGACGAGTCACCTGGAAATGCCAAGTCAAGGCGGAAACCCAAAACCGTTACTTACGACCACTGACGTAACCGGGGCCGGCAAAGAGCCAAGAATGTGAACTTTTCCCAATTCCTGAAGGAGTGAGGAGCCACCTCGCCAGCCACGCTCCACCCCTGGCTCCCAAGGACAAGCCACAGGGAAGAGAGAGCTGGCAATGGAATGAGTTCCAGGCAAGGTCAAACCTAGGTGGGACAGAGGAACGACGGAGTGAGGCCACCTTGGAAGGGTTTGGATCAGCTGGAAGGAGCTCGGGAAAACAGGAGTAATGATGGAGAGAAGAAAAAGATGTGATGAACTCCAAGGAGTTCTGTGTGTGATCCAAGGGTTTCCCTGAGGGAAGGGATCAAGAGCTTAACTCAGCCGTAACGTGATCGGAGGCGTCACCTCGAAGAGCAGCAAAACCTCACTCCAAAGAAAAATAAAATAAATACAAAATAAAACACAATAAAAAAAATACAAAATAAAACACAAAACAAGGGGAAAAAAACCTCCAAAATTCCCTCAATTGCTGTCCCGCCGGGAATCAACCCGCTGGAAACATCAAGAAAAAAAATAGGAGAGGGTATAAAAGCCAGGGCTGAGATTTTCAGAGCTGCCAGAGGGATCCAAACACCCGGTGTCAATAAAATTATCAGCAGCTGAGCATTCGGATGCCACTCATAACTTGCTCCTCACCATTTACACCCCCTTTACTCGCCTGAGTAATGCAAAGCAGCTCCTGCTGCTTTTGCCTCTAGCGTTTTTCCAAGCAAACACTCCTTGCTCACCCCGACCCCCTCATGTCACATCCTGTGGAGTGAGGAGGAGAGAAATGAGGATTCAGGGAAATTTTTGGAGGGTGATTGTGGCAGTGAAGAGTTGGAGAAGCTTCTGCAGATGCCGAGTCAAGCAGGTTTTCTGAACCTTACGGAATTTCTCTTTAGGAAGATGGGAAAACAAACCAAGATTCCTTCTGTTTGGCAGTTTTAACACAGGAAAAGCAGGAAGCTGGTAACACAAACCACTGTCTTATCTCAGTTCAGAGCAGGAGAAAGGGAAAGATAGCAGGGAAAGAATATTTTCAAGGAAAGCAACACAAAACCAGGTTGGATGTAGTGGATCCAACAAGGATTTGCTCCGAAATTACTCCTCCTCTGGCCCTGGAGTTGCACAGCCACAGATGGGGAATTGCAACAATTCCCCACCTACTTAAGCTGTAGGAGGGAAGGTTTAGTGGGATATTGGGAAGGAATTCTTCCCTGGGAGGGTGGTGAGGAACTGGAATGGAATTCCCAGAGAAGCTGTGCCTGCCCCTGTATCCCTGGAAGTGTCCAAATCCAGGCTGGATGGGGCTTGGAGCAACATGGGATAGTGGAAGTGTCCCTGCCCACGGCAAGGGGTGGGATTGGATCATCTTCAAGGTCCTTTCCAACCCAAACCATTCTAGGATCTAAATTCCAGGATGAACCACCCACCTCCCCCAGGAAAAAATCCAAAAGCTCCTTAGGAGTTCCTTTAACACCCAGACCTGGAGGTCACAGCAGGAAAAGGGAGCCAGGCTTTGAACTCAGGACACAGAAAATAAGTTGATCCTTGAGGTCCCTCCCAACCCAAACCATCCCACAATTCCAAATTCACCTCAAGCAGGACCGGTCTCACCCAGAACCATCCAACCTGACAAGCACCGAATTATTTAAGGAACAAACGCAACATAAATAAGGAAAAGTCCCTGGAGAATCTCCCTCCTGCTTTCTCCATCTCCTGCTTCCAGCCAGCTGTGACTGTGCCGAAGCAATCCCGGAGCAGTCCTGCCTGGAAGGGGACATTACAGAGGGGGAAAAGACACGGAGGAGCCTCTTTGTAATATTCCACGATCCCCCCGGGCGAGGCGCAGAGCCGGCGCTGCTGAACGCTGCACTTTTGGATTCAATTAAAGTGATTATCTGTTGTGCCAAATAAATTGTGTCCAGCATCTATCCTGCAGGATTTTACACCTCCAGCCTCATTATTCCCTAACTGTTTCCTCCTGTTTATGCTCTCTCCAATTAAATTGCTGATAATATGAGCCAAAATAAAAAACGAGCGCACCTTGTCCGGAGAAAATTGATTCCCTTTTTTTCCTGCACCGGGCGATTGCCAGGTTTTATATACTCTGTTCCTGGCGATCATTAGTAATTCAATTTTCTTTTTATTAGCCCCCTTATCTGCTGAGCAATATAGTGGCAGAGCTGACCTCTTTCGCACGGGTAAATGTTTAAAATCTTTTCCCTGATTAATTTTGCCAGTTAAGGAAAAGAGGAGAAATGATCCGGCTCTTTGCCATCACAATGAATAAAGCTTAATGTTGATTGTGATGGAATTTCTAATGCCAAGGAAATTGATTGAACGCAGCAATTACCCCGCAATAGGAACTCCAGGGAAATGGGATGGTTTTCTCCCCGGCCGTAGCCTTTTGGTTATTTAAAACAATCCAATTTGCAAGGATAATTATATATTAGTGTTTTATCTGCCACCGGGAATGAACATGGGAATTTTGATACTGGCCCGGCATTAGCAGGTTATTGCTGCAAATTACTCCAGATCTGCTTTCTTTCACATAAAGACGAAATTAGGCCATCAATAACCAGAAAAAGGTGGACTGAGGAGATGGGAGAGGCACGAGTGCCCTCTGCAGGGCTGTGTGCGCTTCCCAAAATCCCCAATTCTCCTGGAAAAGCTCCCGATTCTCCTGCAAAAATCCCAATTTTCCCACATGTACCACGCAGTCATCACTCCCATTCTCCTCATCCGTACATTTGTCACATCTCTGACGTTAAAATGAATTAGAAAAAAAATCAATAAATCTTCTTTTGTAGCACTTATTCCTAGTTCTTTCCAAGGAAAAAGTCCTGCGAATGAGAAATGACAACTCGGATGCCCAAGCAGGATGAGCCAAAGAATGGTGAGGAAAAGTTCCCAACTACCAGAACTCAACTGTCTGCCATCAAAAAATAGGTTGGGAATAAGCCTCATCCTGCAAAAAATCCCAGATAAAGATAGGAAAAAGCTGTTGGAAAAGTGTGGGATTCCCATATCCTCTGGCATGGGATTTTCAGGATGGGAAAAGCAGGAATATCCCGCTGTTACCACACCTGGATCAGTCAAACCTCACTTAGAAGTTGGCGTTTTCCCACAAAACTGGTGAGAAAAAGATGCCATCCCTGAACTTTTGGGAAAATTCCATCTTCAGTTTGAAGAAAGCGGATAAAGGATTCCCAAGGTGATGGGACAGGACATGGACAAAAAGCTCATGTGGCATTTAGGCTGGCTGGGAGTGTCCAGCCTGGACAACTCCCTGGAAGGATCTAGGGAGAGCTTGGAGCCCTCTCCAGTGCCTAAAGGGGCTCTAAGAAAGCTGGAGAGGGGCTTTGGAAAAGGACCTGAAGTGTCAGGACACAGGAAATGGCTTCCTACCACCAGAGGGCAGGGATAGATGGGAAATTGGGAAGGAATTCCTCCCTGTGAGATTGCGAAGGGGCCGGAACAGAATTCTCAGAGAAGCTGTGGCTGTCCCTGGATCCCTGGAAGTGTCCAAGGCCAGGCTGGACAGGGCTTGGAGCAGCCTGGGATAGTGGTAAGTGTCCCTGCCCATGGCAGAGGGTTGGAATTCCATGATCTCCAAGGTCCCTTCCCACCCAAATCATTCCATGGTTTTATCCAACACGGTGGCAGCACCTGAGACCTTGATGATCCTTGTTGGTCCTCCAGCTTTTCCCTGGAAAAGGAGAGAAACAACCACTGCCTTTTATCCCTCTTCCATCACATTCCTGAGGATACCAGAGGCAAGGGAAGCAGCCTGACCAGGAACTTCCTCCCTGCTCCACCATCCCACTGGAAAAACTTCCATTTGGGACACACTCCAATATCTGAGCTGCTATTAAACATTCCACTGAATCAAGTTAATTTTGGAATTAACTGGTAAGAGCTGCAGGTGGATCTCCCATGGAACAGCTCAAATAATCCCAAGAAAATTCCTAGCACTCTGCCACTTTCCATTGGCTCTCTGATCCCTAAATAAAAGCAATTCCCACAGAGGGAAGTGCCTCTGGACAGAGCACTGAGAAACACCGATCCCAATTCAAAACTCGGCAATGCCTGGAAGACCTTCCCTACTGATGAGACCAAACAGATCCATGTGGGTCCAAGAAGGAAACTGGAAATTCAGGAGACAGACCAGGACTTGGGAAAAGCAGGATCAATGTCCTTGTACAGCCCACAGAGCTGTGCCACAGATCCCAAAATCCCGTGGAACAGGACAAACAGGAAACCAGCCCGGCTGCGTCACCGCAGGCCCGACATCCGTGGGGACGGAAGGGGCTGATCCAGCTTTTCCAGCCACGCTGCCATGCAGGAAGTTGGGAACATTCCTCCCCTCTGTCTTTCCCTCCACTGTGATCCCAGAAATGGATCCATCTCCCTGCTCCATATCTGCCCCACTCTGCTCCCAGTGTGTCCCAGCAACCCAATTTACTTTCCTCACACCTGTCCAAGAAGAAATGGAAAAGGCTGGAAATTCCACATTTCTTTGTGGTGATTAATATCCACAATATTTTTGCTGGGATTAATATCCACACTTTGCCCCAAAAGAAACCAAAACAACCTTCCCAAAACCTCCTGGATAACCTGGGAGGCAGTAGTTGAATCCACAAGACTTCACTTATTCCCAGCTCCCTTGTGGATCCAGAAGACACTGGCATCACATCCATAATTATACATTTAGAGGGAACACGGGAAACATGGGAGTTGTCCCAATCCCTGTGAGCATCCAGGATCTCCCAGATTTAGGAATATCCCTGCCCCATCCATCACCCAATAACCTTTTCCTACTAAACCTGGAGAAAAAGAAAAGAAAAAAAACCACAGCAGTCCTGGAGCATGCGGATAAACAGCCCTGGAATAATTCCACAGCTTTTAAAACCCAGGGTTTAAGAACATTCCAACACATGAAGCTGCAAATCCTCTGCCTGGGATTGAAGGTCTCCAAGAAAAATCTTGAAGTACAAAAGGATTCAAATCCAGAAAGTCAATTTTAATCAAAGGGAGCAAATCCAAAATTCACTGAGGGAATTTCAAGGCAATCCAGGATCTTCCTGAATTTCTCTTTAAAGGAGAAAGTGTCACACAGAGAAGAATCTGCCAGGAAAGGTTGGATAATTGAATCCACCTTTGGAGGGGGGAATGAACTCCCTGCTCTCCCTGGGTCACTTCCAGACCTACTCCCTTTTTTTTCTTCCATTCTCCAACCTTTTTTATTTGCCAACTTCCCAAAGCCTGGAGCAAAACCACATTCCTGCTTTATTTTCTCATTTCTATCCAGTTAAAATCTAGATTTCAGTATGGGAACATTCCCTCCAGTCAAGGAACTGGGATTCCAAACAACCTGATATCCCTGGAAACATCACTGCCTCAATTCCCTTGAAATGCTGTAGCAATCCCAAATTGCTCCATGTCTCCACAGCTTTCTGTCCTTTCATGGAATCATGGAATGAATTGTGCTGGAAAAACTCAAAGATCATGGAATTCTACCCCCTGCCATGGACAAGGACAACTTCCACTATCCAAGGTTGCTTCAAGCCCCATCCCACCAGGCCTTGGACACTTCCAGGGATCCAGGGACAGCCACAGCTTCTCTGGAAATTCCATTCCAGGGCCTCCCCACCCACCCAGGGAAGAATTCCTTCCCAATTTCCC
>VZUA01102982.1:1413-13171 GCA_013401035.1 Horornis vulcanius
GGTTTCTCAAGATAGCATAGGGCTTTCCAGCCTCCTACTGCAAGGTCTCTAGAGGATGTTTGGTCTCCTGGCCTAAGAGAATTCTAGGACTATGCTACACTATCAGATTTAAGGAATTACAAGTATGTATGCTAAGAATACTGAAGATACATAAAAGTTACGTAAAAGACATATAAAAGAAAAGGCAAAAAGCTATATTGTCATCAGGGACTTAGATCTACATGTGTCTTTAAACCAAAGTTTAAATATAGTTGCCAAGTATAGTTACCACATATTTTTATTGATAGATTTTCAAAAGATCAGATGCTAGCTAGAACTTAACAATTATTAATATATTCCACTGTCTAGCTGGTTATGACACCAAAATAATAGTGGGATTGCTTCCTATCTCTAGAAAGACATTCTGAAGATAATAACCATCAGTCATCTGTGAGGCGATCTACATTTTTCTAAGCTAAATTTTATAGCAATGGTGCATATGTCAAGCACAAGACATTCTCAGAGACGAAAGGATGTAAAACCTGCATATGTAGGCTGCAAAGAAGTCATAATAAAAACTGTTCCACAACTTAATCCATTCCCACAAGCAGAACTATCATCTTTTACTTAGTACAGAGAATGTAGATTTAGTATTANTAATGCTTGCATACGTGCATGCATGTAGTAAGACTGAATTACAGCCTGTTTGGAATAAGATGTCATCTATTAGTTGTCTATATATTCCTGTTTTACTCGGGCTGACCTTTGCTCACTACTTTCATTGCTGAAGTAGAATACTACAAGTCATTCAAGGCACAACATCAGAAAATGCTCTTATACCAAGCTCAAATGTGCAACATGAATTAAATGCTCACTGATAAGATACCTTACAAATGTAACTCTGGCAGATGAAGGAAAATAAGGGGAAGGACAAAGATATGGAAAGAAACAGAGGCAATTTTTTTTCAGTTCTGGAAAGTGAAACAGACCAAAAAAAGCATAAAAACCAGTCATTACTAAGAGGTAGAAAATATCTTATATAACCTCTCATATCTTTTTAGATAGGCACCAAAAAAAGAAAAATAGGAAGTGAGATCTTTATAAGACCTCTGACTTACCATATTGATGGTGCTTCTGTTCCACTGATCTCTAGGAAGTCATATCCTTCCTCTAACTGGAAGTCAGTAAAGACTAAAGCAATGGTGTCTCCTGGTTCAGCCAATATGGTCCAGGTACAATCAGCATTATTCTCATACTCAGAAGGGAAGTGTGGACTTGAAATAGTTCCACTTGTCCCACGTAGTGTCCCTCCACAAGCTCCTTCAGCTGATGAACAGAATATCAATTACTAATGAAGCTGCACTTCAAACAAGTGAAGCACCATCCTTGTTTCTGCCTTAGCAAACCCAGCTCTTCTCTACCCGCTTAGGACCCATAATATGCACACACAGAAATAAAATCTTATTCAAGTGAGTGGAGTGGAATATTGTCTGGCCTTTATGCAGCAGAGGTTTTTGTTTTTGTTTTCTGACTTTTTTCCCTTGTTGGTTCCTGGTTCATTTCAACACCAGGCCAAACAAGAATGAAGATTAGCAGGGACACCTATTATGAGCTGTTTTGGAGAACCTGGCTCTGTGAATATGTGCACAGAAGAAGCCTAAAAAAGAGCTGGGCACAAAACTACAGAAACAGTTAGACACTGTTATACAAATTTAGACCAGTTAGACACAGTTAGACACTGTGATGATACAAATTTAAAAATATTGAACCATTATTTTCTTTCATTTATTNGTGATGTTTACAGATGACAAATAAATTCAGATGGGTTTTTTCCAGACGAATCTTCCAAGGTTCATGCATCATCAGTTAATAATATATATATTTAATGATTATTAACGTTTTTTAAATGAAAAATATAGGAATTTTCTCCTAAACCTTGAGTGTTATTTAATATTTTGCCAAAGGATTTAGCGAATGTCTTGTATTTTCCTTGCTCAGTAAGATTTCATTGAAAGCTTTAGAAACTTGCTGATTATCAGCAGTATCTGATATTAAAACATTTAATTAAAAACCCCCAAGAAAATATGTCATCCATACAATTCACTGACATAAGAAATAAAAATTCATCAGGTGGCTTTTGCTGTTTGATAATGTGGCTATGAATGCCAAACAATAGTAATTAAAATATTTCTGCAAAGGAGAAGGATAAAAAAAGAAGCATTTTATTTTTAACTGTTTCATCATCTTTACTTACTGCTACTATCATTAGGTATTATTTACATATTAAAAGTGCATGCAGAGATTCAAATACACATAGTACACACAAATGCACTTTGCAAAGTGCATAACACAAGGAACTGATAGTCTAATTAGGATTATAACTGAATAGCTAATTAAGACAACAGAAAAGGGTAGCAGTAGAGCTCCTCTTCTCAATCATAATTGAAAGCCTGTCAGTGAAAATGTGTTTTAAAGGAAGATTTGAAGGAAAAAAGGACTTGTGAGTCAAAGGAAGAAGAATACTGGGTCTGGACAGTAGAAATTGGAGACTATTAAAAGGAGCTAAATAGCCAATAAGTGACTGAAATAAAAGAATTGCAAGAAAGGCAGAAACAAAATAATTTCTTTAATGTTTAAGTAATGTATTGAGCAATAATTTGACTAAAAAGAATAGAGAAAGCTGCTGAATGGCTCAAACAGGTATTATCTTTACGCTTCTACACACAAAAATAAATTTTGACACACACATATGTAACATAACCTTGGCTATCAAAACCTTATTGATTTGATTTCTTGGCACACAAATTTTTCAGAGGAGGTAATGTCTTTTCAATAAATTTCATATCTTCTTTCTAGACCCTAATATTTTAGGTGTTTGTTCTTTTTTAAAGTGAAGGAATAGAGCTAGAATAGATTGACTTTCCTAAAAGATTTCTTTTTGTTGGTGAAATCAGGCCATTTCTGTGATTCCTTCCTCAATTTCTGGCTTTTTTACAGTGCATATTGAAAGGGCCATTGTGCCTCTGAGGGATGAAAGGGGGAAAGGAAGTGAAAATTAAAGAACCATGGATAAAGCTGAGAATCCAAGTAAAATTGCCTGGCGCATAATGCATTCAAAGATCAAAATAATTTGAAAACTACTGTAAATCTGTAATACGTCATAAAGGAGAATTGGTCTTGTTACTGAATGATATAAAAAATTACTCTTTTTTTCCAGTGTTTGTGTGTCTGTGTTTGTTTGGGGTTTTTTGTTATTGTGGTTTTGCTGGGGTTTTTTTTGTTTGTTTGTTTGTTTGTTTGTTTTGATAACTTTCTAGCACTTCATTTCAGGTCATCGTCCAACCCAGAAAAGAAAAACAAACTAACTTCATACATCCTGCAACTGCACTTTTAAGTTTCAGGTTCTAACACAACAGTTCCACCTGTATTCTTGAAAGCCAGCAAGCAGACTTTTCCCATGCAGGGTTACCAGCAAGATGAGTAAAATCTTAAGTCAGTCATATCTCTTTGGTACTAGCTGTTGCTGTTAAATTTTCTTATGACAGCATCCTCAATTATACCATCTCCCACTACATTTATACTGACATTAAGTAACATACTAGTGGTAAATACAATACTCCTCACTGTTCCTGCTACAGAGCCCTTGAATAATCTTCGAGCTCTAAAGCTCAGAATTTTACAGTAGAAGTGTATTTTATTATTACTGGCAATGACATGCAAAAATCTAAATTTATACACTATGCATTACCAATGAGAGGCAAAGGAGCTCAGACTACTACAGCTATCTGCCCAAAGGGATGCATAGCCCTTTAATCTATTTACAACACCATTCTGAAGAGGTTTGCAAGAAGCCAAGCTAACACAGAAACAGAAAGAGAACATTAGTCAGCTAGGTAAGACCACAGAAAACACCCTGAACCAGAGAGTATTTGCTGTCTGACAGATGTGAGTATGCTTTGGGAATTTCCCTCATCACAAGAGGCACAAAGGCCAAGGCAACCAGACTGTTGAACAGTAAAGCATAATAGATGGCTTTAGTGAGTGCAGGCAGGCAGGCTGTGGCCACACTGCTCAGAGGGTAGGACACAAACTGTCTGGTCTTACACAGCTGGTCCCAGAGTGAGTTGGCCTCCTTGGACTGATCATCAGTTTTGGCCATGGCCTTCTCTATGTCATGTTTTTGAGAGAGTTAGTTTGAGAGAGATAGTTCTAAGGAATCTTAGTGCATCGCTGTGCTTGCAGTAATTTGATATCAGATGGTGCCTGAGGCTTCATGAATTCAAACTCTATGTGATTTACAAATTGCATTTTAAAATGTGCAAGTAATTAATTCCAAACACTTATGGTTATTTTCAAGTTGTAAGCAACTGCACAAAGTGCTGTTTGTATCAGCATGAATGACTACTTGAAGTATAAAGCTACAAACATTTGGATCTCTCAGTAGTCAAGAATTAAGTGCTCTGAATTTAGAGAATATGCATCTCATATAAAGTGCACATGCAAAAACATACGGCTGGCACTACTTGACAAAAAATATGTATACTGTATAGATGTGTAGCTTAGATAAAACAGATAAACATATCCATCAAGTTATGCATGCAAAAAATCAAAAGTACCACTATGGAAGTCAATGAAAAACCTTTCATTTTTCTTTAAGATAGAAAGAGTAATTTCACCAAAAATAATAATCTGACAATTTTAGTAAGCTGTGTTTTGCATAAATGAATTCTGCTACAAGTGAGATGCAAGTCTGGACGAGAATATAGCCAAGGATGAAATAAGAACAAAACCAGTATCTTAGAAAACTTCCTTTGATTTGGTTTTGGTATCTTTTGAACATTCAATCATTTTTACATTTCTCTCCTTGCCACACAAAAGTGTTTCATTGCACTTTCCTAAGTGCAATGTTCTGTATTCTATATGCCTTTTTTAACATACCATATAATAAAATACTTAGGCGAATAAAATAACATTTATTGCATTATAAAAACAAACAAAAAAAAAGACCTTAATACTGCCCTAACCTTATGAAACTTTACTGAGGATATTTCAAAATTAATTTAGAATTTGATTTTAAATATTTGAATTGGCTTTTCCACTTGAAGATTTATTGAAAATTCTTCATGTGGTAAATCGCATTACACTTGGAACATAGGTGATTAAAACATTGTGGTGATTTTAAGTACAAGATTCATAGTAACAATTCTTTTTCTTATGTAATTAGTAGTCATTTCCTTATCTATCACTAGAAATAGCATAGGTGCAATTAAAAACTTGAGTGATATTTTGTGAATAGTCATCAAATGACATATTGTCATTTTGAGTCACATTTTATCAATCTTATCAATTAAAGAAAATTGCAGCTTTAGAGGGGTCTAAATGAAGCATTGGCTTAAATTATTTAGAAAGCTCTATTAAAAGCTTCTCTGAAATAGTTTTTTCTTTATTGAGGCTGTAGAGCACATCCATGTAGAAAGATCTGGGGGTTGATGGCAAGTTGAAGATCAGTCAGCAGTGCCCTGGCAGCCAGGAGGGCCAGCCGTGTCCTGGGGAGCGTCAGGCCAGCTGGGCAAGGGTGACTGTCCCACCCTGCGCTGCTCTGGAATGGCCCCACCTCAGGAACTGTGTGCAGTTCTGGACGTCTCAATATAAGAAGGACATCAAACTGTTAGAGTGTGGAGGAGGTCTTGAGGGCAAGATTAGGAGTGGCTGAGGTCGCTTGGCTTGCTGAGCCTGAAGAAGGCTATGGGCTGGCCTCATGAAGCCTGCATAGTCTCCAGGAAGGCAGCAGAGAGGGAGATGCTGATCTCTGCCTGCTGACCATCGACAGGACACAAGGGAACAGAATGAAGCTGTGTCAGAGGAAGCGCAGACTGGACATTAGGAACAAGTTCTTCACTGGGAGACCAGCCAGTAACTGGATCAGGCTCCCCAGGGAAATGGTCATGGCACAGGCCTGTTGGAGTTCAAGGAGCATTGCAATGGTGCTCTTTCTTACCCATGTGGTTTAATTTAGGGTTTTCAGGGAGTTGGAGTCAAGGATCCAAGGATCCTTATGGCTCCCTTCCAACTTGACACATTCTATGACTGTAAGATTTATTCAATTCTTTATTAATGGCATTTTCTGTAGTTTATGAGAAAGTAGATAATTGTACTTCATTAAAAAAAAAATTCAGTACAGAGAACACATCGATGAAATAATGATGGATGTTTACTTTCACAAACACGTGCTCTGTATATTTTCAAAAATGTTAGTATGAGATGTTTGGTAATAGCTTTTTTAAAATAAGATAACTTTAATAATATCTTTTTTAAAATTGCCATTTTAAAATGTCTGACAAAAATATAAAAAACAAGCCATAGTATATCAATGAAGAGTCTAAAAAAAATTTTAGCATGTCATTGACAACTGTCAACTTACTAAACTGCAGATTCAGAATGACCAAACACATCACAAGGTGTTACAATGGTGTAACATTGGTGTTAATCTGATAGCTCATTCATCTAATTTAATTCCGAAAGGCAGACAGGTATTTGACCATCAAAATATACACTCTACTTCCTTATCTTCTTAACTATTTTAGGTTTTTACAGACTTTATTTTGAATAGGTAAAAGTGAACACCTCTGCTTCTTTTCTGTACTATAAAAATAGAAACTTGCTAGAAGTTGCTTGGATATTTTTCTATCATCACTAGAATCCAGATGTACTGCATCTCAGCTAAGTGCTGTAATCAGTTTGACTCCCTTTCTCAATTTCTTCTCTTGCTGTTGATCAACTTCACATAAATTAAATACTAATTAGACTATGTATCTAAGATTAATTTTATTTCTATCTACATGGTTGTAAAAGGGCACTTCAAAATAATTTGGATTGCTCTCTAAGTAGAATTTGGGGAGGGGAGGGTTGGTTAAAATTTCAGAAATTATTGTGGTTTAGCAAAACAGAATCTCTTTTACATATATTAAATAATCATATCTCTCACATGAAGTTGATAGTATTTACAAAATAGAAACACACAAATTGTTGCAATTTGTTTAGGGACCTGTGAGCAACCATTCCAGCTGCAGTACTACTTTGAACATTTTAGCTTTGAGATTCCAGTGAGCTTGATCTAAGTAGACCCCTGTGGGGTCATTCCACAGTTATGGGTGTTGAGAATACTGGATTCAGATGGGTAATCTTGGACTGGTTGTTTTTCTTTTGTAAACATTTTGCATTATTTAGTAACTTTTAATTATTTTTTTCTATCATATTGGTTTGTTATATTATAAAGACCTATTTTCTCTCCATCCACTCTGGACAGGACATCTGATCTATTAATCAAAAAAGTTACATACTTCAAATAATACATAAATAGTGATGGACTATTTATTTGCTACCCTGGCAGAAAAATTCATTTATGAATTGATAGTTTGTACCTGAGCAAACTTAAAATCAAAACCCCAACTCTAACACATATTTTATGCAAAAACATGGGTTTAAGAGAAGAGAGTTAAATTAAGAAGCTCAAAAATTAATCAGCAGTAATCTCAAACTCTCTCTCCCAAAAAATAAAAGATTGGTCTCTAGGATATCTTATAAATATTATCTTCTTTTCCAGTTAAGTATCCTAAACCATTTTCCAGTGATATGATTATCCTTCACCTGAGAATATGCTTTTGAAGCTGATAATGATCACTTAAAGTAAGTGTCTACAACAAATGAAGAGTAAAGTCCTAATTTTAAAGCAAAAAGAGAAAAGGCTGAATTCTTTGAGACCAAAATTTAATCCAGTTATTCTCAGAACTCTATGGGCATTTATCAAATACTTCACCTTTTTATGACTGCCTCTGAGGTTTGTTTTTCATTTTTAATAAATGAATCTTTGTCTGATCTTAACTTTGCTCATATTGCTTATGGTCAGGCTGAAGGTTTTTGTTTTCCCATTCTTTGACTTTACTGCATCCTTCTGGATACCTCTGTTATGTTTTCATTGTGCTGGTCATCTCATTTTTTCACTTGTTCCCAGCTTCCAGGCCCTTTATTTCACAGGTCAAGATTTGACCTGGCATATTTTCTTTTTTTATCAGGTCCCTCCATACCTGCTGACGCATGCTAGAACCAGAACACCTAAACATAGATATATGTGTGTGTAAATCTATATATACAGAGAGAAAGATAAAACTACTTGTATCTGTGCCCTTAAATCTCTTGAGCGTGATCTATTAGCACTTGAGTACTGTGTAAGAAATTACACATTATCTGCTTTCCTATCTGCTTTTTCTTAAACACTTTTCTGACTTCTTATTTGACTAGTTAAAATGAGGGTTTTTTCAAAATTTCATCTCAATGTAAATACTGGACCAAATTAGATTATTCTGGAAGTGAACAAAATTGCTCAGATGGGAATCTATTATGTCACTTGAAAAATTAGAGACTATAGGGTGGATATATTCTCCTTTTATCATGTAATGTAACTTTAGCAAGAAAAGTTATTGGAAAATGTTCTTTTTATTTTCCTTTTTATTTTTTTTTTAATTATAAACATGGATAAACATGGGATCAGGACATCTTTTTCTTCTCCTTAAACTTATAAAACAGTATTTGTCTAAACATCAGAGACTGAGAAGAAATTATAGCAGAATTGCTTGCTACCTTAGAAAGTATGGATAACAAAAAATCCATCAATTTTTGTTTGCTATTTCTTTTCAAAAAATCAGCTCTGCATCTCTCTATTCAGTTTATTTTACTCTAAGTGAATCACAGACTCTTCTTCCTTTCATCCTTTATCAAGGAATACCTTTTCTGATTTTAGATATATATAAATATACATGTGTATGTGTGCATGTGTGTGTATGTGTGTGTAAAAATATATATTTTAACCACAGTATTTCTCCAACAATATTTCTTAAATCTGAAACCTGATTAATTATTACTTGTTCCTTTTGGACTTTTCTGACATAGGATCTTTTTTACTTTATTGTCTTCTTTATTTTCCCTTCAACAGACGAATGTGTTTTTAATGATAATGTATTACATGCTATTCCCTTCACAGCTATTTTTATTGTGAGAAAAAGCTTACCATTGTAATATCACTAATCCAATTTGTATTCCTAATGTTTGCTTCATAAAAATCTTGACTCATGCAAATATAATCAACTAGGGATTCTCAAAATTACTGAGAATTGAGAACCTAATTATACAAAGTTCATTTAGAAGTAGTCACATATCATAAATCAGCTGTTAGTGGAACTACTGAAGAGAATGAAATTAACTTTCAAAATGTTTCAGAATTTTACTACACAGTATTTCAACATCAAGACAAAGAGGGCAAATGTTTCAGGTGATGCTATTACAGTAGCTGAGTTTGAGACAGCAAAGAATTTTTCAATTCTCAGGAAAAAAAAAATTTGCAGAATATAGGTCAGCCACTGATTCTCACTGAATATTTTTGTAAGTATATAAAAGTATAATTTGTAAGTACGTTTGTATATGCCTATACAAATTTTTTGCTGCATTTTACTAAAAGGACAAAAAAGCCAAAACCAAACATCTGAGATCAGACACTGGGGTCAGAAAATTTTTGTTTCTTTCCGTTTTGAAGCACTAGTAAAAGAAACCTCTGTTGAGCAGTGACTGAAAACAAATACAAAAAATAGACCTAGCTAAAATTTTGTTAGGTTTTTTGATTATTAACCCTTGCATTTGTTTTGGAGCACAGAAAAGTATAAAATATTTCTTTGCTGTGAGAAACTACGATAGAAGTGCCCTCAGTCATAAGTAACCATTACTGGATAAAACAACTGCCCTTTGTTGCTCATCCACATGGGTACCAATAATACTGTGAAGGGAGTGGTAAGAGTAGCTGTAAAGGGTATCCACAGGGCATGAGAACAGGCTGAAGAGAACAGGAGACCAGAGGGGTTCTCCTTAATACAAGGGGAAAAGTCCAAGCAGGAGTATCAGATTACAGCAGAAAAGCACTTTACTAAGGAGCTGAGGCTGGCTTTGACCTCTTAGTCCACAGGATCCTCTTCAAGGAATGAGGATCTATCTCTGAATGTAACCTCTGGAGTGTCACTGCTTGAGTTACTAGTTTTAAAGGCTGTCACTTTTTAGACAGTACATTAGTACACTTTATTTTAGGAAGGAAAAAACACCTCAAAATAAATTTATTTAATCTGCTGTTTGCATTTGAAAGATATTTCATTTTTACCTCTGCAAAAAGGAACTGGAAAATCCCACGATGCACCATTCCCAGGACTCACAATACATGTCAACATGGCATGGCCTTCTAGGATGTAACCAGAGATACAGCTATATCGGATTTTATCTCCAATGTTGAATCTGGTTCCATGAAGTACTCCTTTAGGTATTTCTCCTGGGTTGCCACATGTATGACTAGGTAATACTGTCAAAAGAAAGAATAAAATACATTACAGTTAAAATTTGCAGAATGAAATAATAATACTTGTCCAACAACTACAGTTAACTATTTGGCTTTGGTGGGGTTTTTGTTTGGGTTTTTTGGGGGTTTGGGGGTTTTTTGTGGGTTTGTTGTTGTAAGGTTGTTTTAACATGATTCCTTATAGAAATAAGGTAAAATTAGGTTATGGAATCTACTTGCGCAAAACATTTCAGTTTTTAATAGAAGTCATAATTTTCAAAGCTAATTTCAAACTCAGTTTTTGGTTTAACAGTCCTTCAATGAAGCTCTTTACAGATCTATTTTCAAACAGTGTCCTACATAGCTTGCTGCTTTTCTTTGAATGGAGTGAAAGAACTTTTTGTTTAATTCTACCTTTTAAATATTGCAAAGTTATTCATACAAAATAATTATGGGTGCAGGCAGTAAACGGCCCTTTATGTGCTGTTTTCATTTAGGTGGTGAAATAGCAGTTTAAAAGAACCCAGTAATTAACTGTTCTCTGACAGTAAATTAAATCCTCAAGTATATAAACAAATTTGATTTTCTTCTTAGTTTTATATTAGTTCAGGTTCTAAAAAATAAATTAAGTCAATATTTGTAAATTGAAATAGAAAATATGAAGAGAACTAAGCAGTTACATTGGGAAAATATGAATGGACACATTTTCTTCTTTTTTATTGCAGAAACTTACTACCATTTGTTTATATTTACTTATTTGAAAGAAGTCATCTGAACAAGTTATCATCTTAAAGATGGTACTCCTCCCCTACAAAAAACCAAAAATGTGTGTAGAGGAGAAGGAAAATGGAATTAGTTTTGTTCTCAAACTTCTTTGAAAGTTTTTAATGGCACACCATTCCTTTCATTAAAGTAGTACAAATTAAAATTCTTTAATTTCCCTTTGAGAAGAACAAATAAGTAGAGGGAGCTAAAATGTGTCATGAACAGAGCACAGAAGATAAACACATGCATCAAAGAAATGGTGGTCTGAAAAGCTCACATATAATTCAGGTATCATTTCAGAAGCTACATATTTGATGAACAAATTCTTTCGCCCTATGCTTCCTCTTTTTCCTTACTCTACCCATCTGCAGAATAAACATAACCATGTCAACCTCTAACCTGCATATTGAGAGGATTAATTACTCAATACAACCATATCCTCAGAATGTTTTAAAGCGTTATATCAGTATATCAATATTAATTATACCCCATTATACCATGTAAGTTCAATTAGTGAATGTACACCCTTAATTCATTACTCAGTCACAGTAGCATTTAAATGATAGTAATTACATTTAATTTACAAACCAAGTTATGTAAAAATTTTGAAAAGGTCAAGAAACACAAAAAAAAAAAAAAGAAATT
>VZUA01102983.1:13532-29940 GCA_013401035.1 Horornis vulcanius
GGCCAAGTCCAGTCCAGTGACTTCCTCACACACCGGCCTAAATTTAATCTATAGCTCCTCAGAAAAAATGCCTATTGATCACCTGTCTTCCTCTCCAAGGACATCCCTAAAGCATTATTCCATCAGATTGAAATATGTGAACAGCACAACATGCTACAACTAGCAGTTCTCCCTCTGTCACAGCTTCCCACTCAGATTCATAAGAAGGACAACGTATCATCCCTCTGAAAACATGAGAGAATGCTCTGGGTACTGCAGGAAGAAGATATTTTTTGCAGGATCACCAACTTCAACAACAGTGGCCAAAGCCAAACAAGGCCAAACTGTCAGACCTACTTGCAAGCCATGAAGTTATCTTTTACTCTAATATGAAAGCACATTAGAGAGCTGCCAACAAAAAGGACAGAAGCTGACCCTTAGCAACCTTGGAAGAAAAAGCTATGGAATAGAAGAGTTGCAAAGAAGACCATCCCCATTTGTTCAGAACAAACAAAATCCTTCTAGGGCAGAGATGAATCTATTTTTGCCCTGCAAGTCTACTAAAGAATGTACAAATGCAACTGGAAAAGAGTCCATTTGTATTTTCCTTCTCAATTGTGCAAAGTGGAGCCTCTCTGCTGAAACTCTCACTGATCAACACAAAAGCTAAAACCTTGTTTGTACACCATTAAGTTTACAGCAATTTTAAGAGACACAATCTAGACTCAAGTTTTCATTGAGGGGACTGCTAAACAAACATGTAGTAAAAATACCACACCAAGAACAACATGCTGTTTGGTTGATAAGACATAGCTGACAGATGGAACAAGAGCAGCAGCAAGGAACACGTGTGATAATTAGACAAAGGATTTGGCATACAGTGATGCATACAATATAGCTCACCATGTCACCATTCAGTTAGTGAGAAGCTACATTGTGCAATGAAGCTGCCTCTTTTTTTTAAACAAACACAAAAGAGGAGTTATTCATCAGTCATCTCGACAGCAGCAATAACAGACATCAGCATGCAGAAAGTTTAAATGAGGTATTTCCCCCCAACAATAGCCATGACTTTCTATCCCAGCAAATCCCCTTTGCTGGCCTCACACATAGTCCAGCCCTCCAACCAAAGAGCAATCACATACCTTTACACAAGTGCCCATGTTCTAAAAGCCAAAAAAAGGGTACCCATTCTTCAGCATCCTTCCGCTTTGTGCCCAGATCTGGGACAAACATCAGCAAGAAGAGGCCATAGAGAAGATTATCACAGAAAGAGTAACTCCTGGAATTTGCATCACAGAATCACTGCTGCAAAAATAAGGACTCGAGCACAGCAGTTTCTTCTTCTTTGTGGAAAAAGGGTTGTCCTGCAGTGCTGTTTCCTTTAGCCTGCAGTTTGTTAGCTTTCCTGGAAAAGGAAAAAAATGAGAGAGAAATGTTAGATGTCTACATTGTGGATAAATCTAGCAAGCAGAAACACATGAAAGGTGCAAGATGCAGGAGCATCACTAGACATCAAATCCATGAGAGGTGCTATAAAAGTACCACTGTTGATGAGGTGCAAAGCTTCACCATATCCTCAACCTCTATCTGTCACAATCTCATTTCATTATATGGCCCCCTGAAACTAGCATGTTCAAGATGGAACAAAACACATCCTTGCCTCCATAGGTTTCATGGAGCAGCTAAGAACCTGCATGCTGTTCATAAAGGAGCATTAAGGATGGAAGCAAGAACTGATAGGTCTGATTCCTAGAAGGAATACAGAGAGATTGTCTCAACAGCCAAGGATAAGGTTAGAAAAGCTAAAGCCCTGATAGAATAAAACCTTGACAGGGATGTCAAGGGTGCCAAAAAATTTCTATAGGTACATTGGTGACAAAAAAAGACTAGGGAAAACATGTACCCTCTCCAGAAGGAAACAGAAGACCTGGTTACCCAGGACTATGAGAAGGCTGAGGTACTCAACAATTTTTCCCCTGAGTCTTCACCAGCGACTGCTCCAGCCACACCAACCAAGTCACAGAAGACAAATGCAGGGACTGTGAGAATGAAGAACTGCCCACTGTACTAGAAGGTCAGAGGGATTTTTTACAAGGGTATGTAGTGATTGGACAAAGGGATGGACTTCAAACTGAAAGAGGTTTAGATTAGATTTAAGGAAGAAATTCATCAATATGTGTAGCAAGGAACCAGATCAGGTTGCCCGGAGAAGTTGTGGCTGCCCCATCTTTGGAAGTATGACCAAGCTGCATGGGGCTTTGAACAACCTGGTCTAGTGGAAGGCATCCCTGCCCATGTCAGGGGAGTTGGAATTAAATTATCTTTAAGGTCCCTTCCAAGCCAAACCATTCTATAATCAGGTAGCCCTTTAAGTATTCATACCCAA
The DNA here is from genome assembly GCA_013401035.1 of Horornis vulcanius. Taxonomy (NCBI): domain Eukaryota; kingdom Metazoa; phylum Chordata; class Aves; order Passeriformes; family Scotocercidae; genus Horornis; species Horornis vulcanius. The sequence continues at coordinate 15,901 of VZUA01102983.1, forward strand.
CAAAATGCTATACAGTATTCTCAAACTGATTTTGCCCAGATTTAAAGGGCTATTTGTAGTCAAGCCTCAAAATAAAAGAAAAAAGTTTTTCACAATTCTTGAACCACAAAGCAAACTAGATTTTGGGTTTTGTACTGTTGTTTTAGGTATTCAGGAAGTTGAGATCTTCATAAGGCATTTCAGCTTCAGCAGCACTATCCACTAAATTACAGTTTACTGTCAGGATTGAGATAAAAAAAATTAAAATTCAACAGCAAGGCCTGACGCAGCCCACAAAAACCAGGACACATGCCAGAAGAAACACCACAGAGCCTACACAATCAGTATCTGCTCATTCAGAGCACAGATTACATAAAGGAGTGAGAATGAAAAGAACAGAGCCAGGCTCACCAAGGCAGCTGTCTGTTAAGATAGTCACCTCTTCTGAGGATGTGATGTGCTCCTCCCGCCTGCCATGCTACCACCTCAGCTGTCACTTCTTCCTTAGTCCCCCCTCCTCTGCCTTCCTCTTCAGATGGCTCTTATTTCCCTCCATGCCAATAATCATACTTATCTGGCCGTCTTTAAACACTTCTACTAATCTTTCTAATGCACATGAAAATCAACCAATAAACCTGTGCAGAGCTTCTTACTTGCACTGCAGAAACAGTCAGACTTTCACTGTCTTTTCCTCACCCACATCTCAAGGAAAGTCCCACCCACTCACCTATTTTACTCCTTCCTCTACTTTTCCTCACTGCAACAGTGTTGCAGTCCCAAGGCATAAATTCTCATTCTCCTCCTAGGTAAAGCATCAACTTTCTAAACTCATAAATTTATGTGTGTTAAGGACCGCAGACCTAGCAATTTCCTTGGTATTTAAGTTATTTCACAGTATATATCCAAGATGTGCTACAAATGACTAGTTGAAACTGTGCTCCAGCTTGGCCTGGCTGTGGAAGGCATGTGACTGCTCCCCACACAGCTGGGGAATTTCACAGAAACTTATCAATATTAGGAATCTACAAGATCTCCCTCCAGCATCTTCCAGAACCAGTCTCTTCATGCCACAAAAACCCCACAATTCTGTCTCTGTGGGTTCATCTACTCAAGCTATTTCTGCTTCACTCCACAAATGCTTCCCTTCTGTGAGGCACGCCACAGATCACACAGCCTCTCCCTCAAGCATAGAAAAAGAAAGATCCATCATTTAAACTTCAGGGGGTTTAAGTCAATTGGAACCTGAATCTCTTGATCTGGTTTGCCGAGTTTTTGTAACTCACTGGACACAGGGAACCAGTTATCTCAGTTACATTAATTAATCAGCACCACAACTTCTCATTTTATTATCCCTACATGATGTGGTAAACAAGACACCAACTTAGGTGGTCACCAGAGATTAAGTGGCTGTTATACAATCAACTTCCTTCTAGCTTACTCACTGCCAGCAGCTTTAAGGGTACTCTTGCAGCTGGAACACATTGAGGTGAAGAACCTAGTTGCAAGTAGGTGGTATCCAAGATACACTGCCACCCACTTAACAGAATGCAGATGTGAATTAAAATGGTATCTGTGCTAAGAACTGCTGGTAACAATCTGGGAAATAAATTCTGAAAAGCGGCAATATAAGGTGCCATCATAGCTAGGCTGGAAAAAAAAGTGCTGAATTATCCAATAGGTCTTAATAATCTTGATCCAAGGACAGAGTAAGCAATGGTCTCCTGCCACCTGCAGGGAAAATGGGGATTTGAAAGCTTCACCTTCGTTTGACTCATGGGGAGGCACTGGCATAATCAGGGTAGACAGCCTGGAATCGTAAAATAAACTGCATTAGTGCCACTGCTTCCTCAAGTCAGCAAGGAAAGGAGCTTCAGTAATGGGAATACATTTAGTCTCTGTTAGTGCCGCTGTTGAAGCCAGAGGAACACAGTGTAGAGCTCCAGAAGGAAGCACAAGCGTAACACATACAAAAAGGACTGTAACATAGTGACAGCACATTCACATGGCTACAGCTACAAAACCAGCTAGCAACATGCTACACAGAACAGATGCTCTGAGCTCCTAGGAAATCTGCTGTGCCTCTTGATTTTATTTGGTGCACTGATAAATTGCCACTCTTCTCTTAACAACAAACTTTTAATTTTGTTTTGAAGTCTTTTTGCAGAATACTACCTCATCCTATCAAGATAAGAGAGCCATTTATCTCCTTGCAGAATCTCTCAATCCACATGCACAAATGTCTACCACCAACGGCAGGTCTGTCTCATGCCACTCACAGATGACTATTCTCTAACGAAAGAGATAGTATTTTCTCACACTAAGTAAAGCAGACACAAACCAATGAACAGGAATGCCTATGAGTACCTAACTTTAAAATACATTCACAGAAAACTGAGAAGTCAGCACAAAAAGCAGTAAGCAGGATCCAATATCAGCTGTCAAGGACAAAAGCTGCATCAATAGTCAGTGTCTATACAAAACAGTCATTCTCTTATTAGGGATGGAATTTGTCATGTGCATTTATATACAAGCTGTATAAAACACTGACAACAGAAAAAAAAAAAAAAGTCTTCTATCAACTGCTTAAGTCTAAGGACTTTTCATTGCAAATGAGCCACCACCAGTGCTGTCAGCTCCTCCTGTCCTCCTCAAACACAGCAAGCCAGCCAGACGGCAACTTTAAGGCCAGTCTCATCTTGATATCAAATCTGCTTTCTGAGCCAGGACAAAATTCAGCCACTTGCCCTGCTGCACATCAGTGGAAAAAGCAAATCACCCCCTTCTTCCTCAATTATTTCTCTTTCCAAACCACTGAGGGTCACATGAACCCTCAAGTAGAATGTGAGCTCTACCAACTGCATTTCCTCAACCAACAGTTAAGCTCGGTATGATCACTCAGGTGGAAAGTTCAGCTGCGGTTTTCCTAATCAACACGTTTTTTCTTTCAGTCTAATTTTCTTCATCATTGTCAGAGCATGAGTCACAGTTCTACAGAGGTCACCACTTCAGGAAAAAACTCCTGAGTGGTTCCTCATTGGCTGCTTTATCTGACGACACCAGATAAAACCGGTTGTATTTGGAAGATACCAATAGCTACAAGATCTCACTAATCCCAGAAGCTTTCTTTCTCCCTTCCCTGCACAGGGCATGAGAAACCAAGCTCCTCGGACCGGTCAGAGAACTCGGAGAACATTTCCATTCATGTGTATTTTGGGTCAGACTACACCATTATGGCTGTATAAAATACAGCTAAAATTATGCTCATTCACTAAGATTTCTGATCACAAATATAGGTAAAATCTACAGATAATGACAACCCACTGCTTTTCATTAAGAAGCTCATGAGCTAAAGGCGTGGCAAAATCAGCACTACATTAACTCTTAAAAAAAAAAACCAAAACAGTCCAGCAAGCTCAAGTGAGTGGGCTGAAGACCTTCATAACGTCCCGGCTCTGCTAAACAGAGAGGAAGAGGGGGAAGGAGGGCGATTGGCGTGCTGAAGTTCCCCTTCCAGCCTGCAGCAGCGGTGGGCTCGGCGGGGCCACCAACCCCCACGGCCTTTCCACAAGCGCCCGCTCGCCCCCTCCTACCCGACGTGCCCCCGATGCCCCCGCAGCGCCGCGCAGACGACGAGGCTAAGCCGAAGTGAAGAGCCAGAGGCTGCCGCTGGGCAGGCAGAACCGGCCCTTCCCGCCCGCCGGGAGCCCCAACCACGCCCGGCCCCGCCGCGGCGCTCTCGGGGCCATCCCCGCCACCGACAGCGCGGGGACCCCGCCGCGGTTGTACCAGGCCCACCGCGGGTGCTCCGGGCCGGCAGCGGGGCCGTCACCCCGGGGGACACCCGCCACGGCGGGGCGGCCGGGCTGTGGCTCCCTCGCCCCGGGAGCCCGCTCCCCTCGCCGGGACCCGAGGCGGCGGGGAGGGAAACGCGGTACCGCCGTTACCGTGGTATCCGACGACAGCCACAATCCCGCTGCCGCTGCCCCGCGCTGCCGCTGCCCGGCGCTGGCAGCCGGAGATGACGCGCGCCCGGGGCGGGGCCCAGTGACGCACCAGGGACACCGGCAGTGGCGGCGGCAGGAGCGGCAGGGTCGGCATGGTGAGCCGGCAGCGGGCCGGGGTGCGGGGTCCGGCTGGGTTTGGGTCTCTCCTTAGCTCATCGCGGCTGTGTCCGTGTCCTTGCAGGGGAAGCAGAAGAAGGCGCGGAAGTACGCGGTCATGAAGCGCATGATCAGCCTCCGGGATGAGCGCATGTGAGTGTGGCTGCGGCCGGGCCCGGTCCCGCGCGGGGCCCCGGAGCGTCCTCGTGTCCCGCTCGGGAGACGCGGGACAAGGTCCTGGCCCAGGTCTCTTCGCCGCTGGCAGCCCTCCCTTATCGCTGTACCCCAGCAGTGCTTCTGTTTCTTTGCAGTAAAGAGAAGGATCGTGCAAAAGCCCCCGTGAAGAAGAAGGAGGACCCGAGTGCCATCAAAGAGCGGGAGGTGTAAGTGCTGCCCAGTCACTGGGGAGGGAGAGAGGAAAGAGGGGAAGGAGAGAAGGAAAGAAGGAGGGCCGGCCACGCTGCAGCCTGGAACTGAGGGTGTTTCTGAGCGATACTGTCAGAAGAAAAAGTGGTGCCCCAAACCGAAGGATTGTGCTTGGGAGGCAGCAGGAGGCCTCATGGGTCTTTCTGCTCATTATCCCTCTTTCAATCTGTGCAAGTTATAGAATTGGACATGTTGTTAAATGCAATTAACTGATTTGAATTCTTTGTCTTCCTGGCAGCCCCCAGCATCCCTCTTGCTTGTTCTTCCAGTATAATACACAGCTGGGCCCCCCTTACCACATCCTGGTTGACACTAACTTCATCAACTTCTCCATCAAGGCCAAACTGGATCTAGTGCAGTCAATGATGGACTGTCTCTATGCCAAGTGTGAGTTTCTGCACCACTCACAGCTTCAGACCACACAGTGCCACAGTGTGCTGGTAATGTGCTTTGTCAGCCTCATGCCACCGGCTGAGAATAACAGAAATCTTGCAAAAAGGATATGTGCTATAATCATGGAGCTGTGGTAACCCTGGCAATGTCTCTGGTTTCAGTCAAGTAACGGTTTAAAAATGCTAATCTCAGCAAGGGTAGAGTACTAGTAACTTAAAAATCTAAAATTACCACAGCATGGTTAAACTTGGTGGCTCTCAATTTCATCACCTTGCAACATTATCAGTTGTCACTGTAAGTAATATGTTACAGAGTTCCATGATGTTTCTGGGGCATGTGGTCAGTATGTAGAGGGCTGGGAATAAATACTGCTTTGTTTTAATATGGTCTTTTTTTGCATTTAGGTATTCCATGTATCACAGATTGCGTAATGGGTGAAATCGAGAAGTTAGGACAGAAGTACCGTGTGGCATTAAGGTAGGTGCAGGCTATTCTTCTCTGTTTCTAGGACTTAATGCTTTAATATAAATAAATGAAAAATACTTGCTATGATTGGTGCTCCAGCACTAGAGGGTGTTTAGATTGTTACAGGGTCCTGAACTTTGTTTTATTTCTCTGTCTCTATGAGACCAGTACAATGGCTCAAGTTTTAAAAACAAAATGCTAGGTATGAATGCACAATATAAATCTGTAAATCTTTTAACCTCCTAAGACTTGCAAAGTAATGCTTTTGCCCGTTTCTCAAAAAAAAAATTAATTATAGAATTTCTAGAAATGAATAAAGAAGTGACCCAAGTCTTACAGAACTTTTCATTCATACTTCAGGTTATTCCTGTATGAGTAGGTACCAAGTACTGATAATCTAGAGCCAGGTTATTGTGTGATCTGTACAAAACTAGTCCAGTGTAATCCATGTACATCACTCAGATATATTGTTCTTTTTATTTTGGCCTGCTGTATTGTGAAGTATACGAATGCATACCCTCAACAGCTTTGATGCTGCCCTTCAGACAGGTGATGAAATGTTCCTTTATGCATGGTACAAATGATCACATGCCAGAAGTTCTAGTTTTTCCCACAGACAACTTATTTCAAATTACTTTGTTCGGTAATGGCGTAACATTGTACAGATTTTGAATCCAAAAAAACAGTTCTAAAAAATACTTAACCTATAATAACTAGACAAATTGCATTCTTTTTTTTTGCAGGTCATTTCAGTTGACTTTTGTCAACCGTTTACTCCATCCCTTCATCCCTTGTTTTGAGAACAGTGTTCTGTATGTCACAGAAAGGGGTGTTCTTGTTTCTTGATCCTGTGTTACTGTACTCTCTGGTCTGATTGCTGTGATGCTGCCTTTTATGTCCCCACAGAATTGCCAAGGACCCTCGGTTTGAACGCTTGCCATGTATGCACAAAGGAACCTACGCTGATGACTGCTTGGTACAGAGGGTCACTCAGGTATTTCCTTTTCTTACATTTTTCTCTACTGTGCTAACATACTAAAAATTCCTGAACCCTCCTTGATTACTGACTGACTTAAATTTCTCACAGAGTAACTATAAAATCTCACCAAGGGGCATATTCAGTTCTAGCACAACTTTATTTGATGCAAGGTATTATCTTCCCTGAGCATTCTTGTTGTATAAGACAGCATCAAGAAGCACTTAGGATGGGAAAGCTGTCAGCTTGAAAGGCTGGACAGAGTTTCAGAGATTTCTTGACTCCATTTTGATGGGCAGAAGGATGTTATTAGTCTGCTGCAGAAGTCTGTATAAGTCCTGGTAATGCCTTGGTAAGGACTGTCAGCCTTCTTGTCTTCAGTGAGCTCACTGAATAGGAACTTTAGGTCAGCCATGACTCCTTTCTGGGGTTTGCTGGTGTTGAATCTGACTTGCCTTCTTGTTTTGCAGCACAAATGTTACATTGTGGCCACAGTGGATAAAGAGCTCAAGCGGAGAATACGAAAAATTCCTGGAGTGCCTATAATGTATATTTCCAGGCACAGGTAAGGGCCCCATGACAGAAAGGAATCCTGCCCAGTGCAGTCCTTGCCTGACAGGAACTCTGTCACCTCATACTTCCCTCCTTCATTGTCTGTAGTGCAGGTTGCAGTAAAGGGCCTGTTTACACAGAAGCTGAAGTACAGCTACTGCTAGGAAGAGACTGGTCACAGACCCATTTTTATTGCAGTCTACATGTTCACTTACCTTTACCTGAAGAAGTGCTTTCCTAAAGGCCAGTGTTTCCACAGATCAGTTTTGCTTACCAGCAGCAGCAGGACTACCAGGCAAATGCATTCTACAGGTTCTTGAAGAAAAGAACCGTTCTTGTTCAATATTCTATTTGGTAGCTTTGTGTACCCTCAGCTAAGAGACTGAATTTGCTTCTTACCTAAAAACCAAACCAACTCAGAATGATACTAATGTAGCATGTTGGAAATGAGGTGCTTGGTTGCTATAGAGAGGTAAAGTTTTAAGTGATCTATAATTAGATTGTGACTCAAAAGATTTTTCTCTCAAAACACCTTTTCACCTTGTTCACTGTGGCCATGAATTTTTGGAAAAGGCTTCCAAGGGTGGTGATGGAGTCACCATCCCTGGGGGTGTTTAAGAAATAACTGTACATGGCACTTAGTGCCATGGTCTGACTCTCAAGGTGGTATTCAGTCAAAGGTGGACTCAGTGATCTTGGAGGTCTTTTCCAATCTAAATGATTCTGTGAATTATAAGTTAAATGTCTAAAGTTTTATTTTCTGTAGTGGTCTGCTCTTAAATCCTAAATCAGATCTTACAAAACCACAGGGTTTTTCCTTGTCTGGAGCTGGAGAGTTTTTGAGATGTCTGCTGAATTTAGGGTGAAGAATAACAGCAAACTTATGAAGACTTTTTACTTTCAGAAGTAATACTTTTCTTCCTGGGAATCTGAGTTGGAGATAGAAATGCAACAAAGCTTCTTGCTATTCAGTCTCCCTGTAAGCCTGCTGCTGCATAGGTGTTACAAATGAATGCTTTAGTCCACTTGAAGAATCACTGTCAAAGGTACATCAGCAAAAGCAGCTTTAAGTATAAGATTATAGCAGTGTGACTTAACAGAGTTTAATGGCAAGGTTCATTCTTTTACTACATGGATGAAACATACAAAGGAAGATCGACTTAGAATCACTTTAGAATGTTTTGCATGGAGACCAGGAGTCCAAAGGAAGATCCTCACATTGAGTGACAAGGTTCAGTAAGGATCTCCTTGCTTTCCAAACTCCTGATGGAATCCAGGTGCAGCTGCATCCAATCTTTGTCCCAGAGTTAGTCTTAACAGTCTCTGTCTTAATTAGAATTTAGAGGAACTTAATCATTAACTGATTTAACATTTATAAAGTAATTCATTAGGGTTTACTACAATTATAACAGTGACTTAATTATAGTTTCAGGAAGCAATATTCATACTATAATCAGTAAAAAGTATTTCAGCCAATTCACATGCATGCACACTGGCACAAAGATGTATATGTAAATGTATAAAGGTACCAGTTAAAAATTCCCCTCAGGTCCAGTGCAACAGATGGAATGCCTCTGCATTTCTTAACAGGCAAGGCTTGAGTGACGGTCCTTCAAGCATCTCAGCCTTGAGACCAAGAGATGTTCTGCTCAGAGAGAGATGCTGGTGCAGCCCATGGCAGGCCAGGAAAGCTCTAAGGGTCTCACTCAAGACCACTGCTTATAGGGTCACAAGTTGATTGCTTTTAATCATGTATAAATTTTACATCTTGGCCATAGTCCAGATTGGTAACTACTAGAGTTTCCAGAACTCTAGTAACATTGGTACCATTCCACTGAGGCCACGACTTAGATAGGATTGTCAGAGGATGATAATCTCATCCTTTGCCATAGACTGGCAACAACAGGAGTTGCCAGTACAGTCAGTGCTGTTCTTACTTTAACCATGCAAGATTTCCTGGTATGGTCAATGGATGCCTCACCACCTAACTCATTACGCAAAGGCCAAGACCTAGCAGGAATCCCTGAGATGGTAGTACAGCCCTGAGGAGGAAGAGGGGGTAGATGCACCACCACAGTGGGGAGGGGAGCAAGGGGAGTAGATTGTCTTCATAAGTTTTCCTTCTTTCTCAGGTACAATATTGAGAGGATGCCAGATGATTATGGAGCTCCTCGATTCTAACCTGTCCAGTCAAGCCATCAATGCCAGGACTGTGAGCCAGGATAAGGGTCCTTCTGATTCCAACCCTCCCACTTTCTTCTTTTGTTGGAACTCCGCTCATATGACTGTCGATAACACCAAACTGACTTCTTAACCTTGCTTTTCTAAGAAAAAGCTATTTTGAAGAGTCTGGCGTTATTCATCTGTCCTCTGCCTTGGTCTGATTACCTTCAGCTGGGAGGAGCAAGAGGATGGCAGCAGCAAGAGTGTACTTATTGGGACCATTGGAAAAAGTGATCTCAGCATTCTGAATTAAATATTGATGATGCAACTCTGGCTGAGAACGAAACCACGAGAGATTTTAAAAGTTTCTTATTGCTGCACCTGTAGTGGGACAGGTATTCCTTTGGGAAGCTACCTCACACCTGTTCAGTCAAATCAGAATCTGCATTCTGCAGAAAAGACATCAGATTTGCACCAGTTGGTGGCTTTCTCTGGAAAAGCAGTCTAGATTTTAATTCAGAATTGGTGGGCTTTCATTCAACTGCACAGTGAATGAAGTTTGTTTAAGTGTCCTCTCAGACTGCTCTTTCTGTCCTTGGTTAGCTGGCAGCCTGGTCCTTATACTTACATTTAGAGTGGTGGAGGGCAGGGCAGGGTTGGGTCAGGACAGGTCTTTCCCTCCTCTTGCTTTGGGTCCTATGCACCTCAAGGCCTTATCACTTTTGTTACGTATCAGGGACAAGAAGGAAAGTGTCTAACAGGCAAAGGTATTAATGTGGGCTGGGCGCACAGTCACTGTGGAGGAATAAGAACAATGGTTGCAGATAAACAGTCCTGCAGAAACCTGCAGAATTTGCTGCAGGGAAGGAAGTGGTCGGAGAGGGAGGGAAAAGAAATCTTTAAGACACATGAAGAAATGTGGGAGAAAGGTATTTCAAAGCCATAACTGCGTTTTCATACCTCCTCCTTTATTCCTTCATTTTTATCAATATAATTTGTTCTTACAATCTCTGCTGTGTAGTGAGGAGAGGGTCACCAGGAGCCAACATGCCAAAGCACACTTTCTTACCAAAATGCTGGAGGTGTAGTACAGAAGAAGACTGGAAATTTATATTCTTGGTATAATTAAGAAAATTTCCAAACCTTAATAGTTTGTAGCTCCTTGCACTGGTTTCACTGCAGAGGTGGCCACAAATGCCAACAGCATCCTTGGCTGTATCAGAAACTGTGGCCAGCAGGACTAGGGAAGCAATCCTCCCCCTGTACTTGGTGCTGGTGAGGCTGCACCTTGACTCTTGTGTTTAGTTCTGGGTCCCTCATTAAAAGACAAGACATTGAGGTGCTGGAGCCTGTCCAGAGAAGGGCAATGGAGCTGGTGAAGAGCCTGGAGCACAAGTCTGATGAGAAGCAACTGGCATTTAGTCTGGGGAAAAGAAGGCTCAGGGAAGACCTTATCACTCTCTACAGCTACCAGAAAGGAGCGTGAAGCCAGGTGGGCATCAGTCTCTTTTCCCAGGTAACAGGTGACAGGATAAGAGGAAATGGCCCCAGCTCTGCCATGGGAAGATTGGATATTGGGAAAAATTTCTTCACTGAAACGGTGGTCAAGCATTGGAGCAGGCTGCCTGGGGAAGTGGTAAAATCACTGGGCCTGGAAATGTTAAAGTGTGGAAATGGTGCTTAGAGACATGTTTTAGTGATGGGTTTGGCAGTGCTGTGTTTGTTAGTGGTCGGACTTGATGACCTTGGAGGTCTCTTCCATAACTAACAATTCTATAATAGCTGAACTTGCCTGGCTGTATGCTGGACAGCATGCAGTGAAGACAATTTCCTGTCTGTGGGAAATGCTTTAACATCCTGGTAACTTCCTTGCTAGCACCATACCTCTACAGATACTGCAGGAAACTTTGGTAACACATCTGACCTCCCCCTCATGCTATCTCTTTACTTGTTGCAGACTCACCTATTAAATATCCCTGAAATAACAGCATACTGACATTTTGAAAATTTAGCCCCTTCCAGGCTATCACAATTAAAGTTAATTTTTTCCACCTCCAGCGAGGAAAAAAGTAGCCCACAACTGAGAGATTTTACAGTTAATATATAATATGTATGTTTCAAAAATAATATCCTTAGTTTTGTTCTCTCAATCCAATCCGTATTTCTTTAAGCTAATGATCAAGTATTGTCATGAACACTTGAAGCCCATGCTTAGTCAAGTGAACACTGAGAAACAGTTGTAGGATTAGATCTCTGTAACTTGCTTTTCAGAATGATTCTAGTTTTGAACGACTTCTCTGAGTCAATAGTTAACTAGAATTGTTCCACTGCAAATAACTTCACTTGAATTAACCTAAATGGAAGGACACTGGAGAAAAAAAAGAAAGGAATAGACCTTAGGGTAACATTTGGTAATAGTCTTTCTGGTACAGAAGAGTTCAAAGGCACAGCAGCCTGATGAATTTGGGGAACACATACCTGCCAGCAGAATGCCTTTTGCAGAGACTTCATGAAAATATATGTATTTAGCATGAATGGTGGGTAGGAATCGAACTAAATGTGCCCATTTACTTTTATTCCTTTTACTCTGTTTTGTTTTAGTAAAAGAAGGAGGAATATGGAATAGGTATAAGGCAATCGCTAAGGAAGTGTTAGGAGGACTGGAGGATGAGCAGAAGAAAGTATTGGCAGTGAGCAAACCCATCAGGAAATTTTCATTAATGAGTATAATTGGTAAGACAAAAAACTTGGCTATTTACTCAAAGAGCCTGGTCAGAAAATAAATAGGACAGGAGAGGACCACCTGAATGATCAGCTGCTTCTCCTGCAATGCCAGGGAACCTGTGTACCAAGCACTTGGTTCAGAGGAAAATATTTACTCCGTGCACACAATGGCATCCTGGTGTCTGATCCAATTTACAATATGTCAGAGGAGGAAAGATCATTGTCACAGGAAAGAGTTTGCTAAACTAGAATATTTTGATGTTCCCACAAATGCAGAACTCTGTTAGTCCAATCCAGAAGAGAAATTCCTTCCTGACTCAACTCTGGCAGTTGGTCTAAACCTGCACAGGATTTAGATATCAGATGCTTGCAGTGTTTCTTAGTAACTAGAGAATTCAGCCTCCCAGCTAACATCCTGTCTCCTGTTGTAGCTAGTTTCCATAGCTTCAGAAGACAGAGAACATACGGGAGCATCACATAAAGAAAATCTGAATATATGCAAAGGATAGTAGAAAATAATTTCTACTCCTTTCTGGAGCCACCAGAAAGTTTAAGATTACTACAGCCTTACCAGATGAAGAAATTTAGGCTGCTCATCCAAGATGTGACGCTGATTAATTGAGGGGTAACTGAAATATGGTATAATAGTGTTTAGAAGCAGGAAGAAGGTGAGCTATTTTAAAAAAAAAATTACCCAAACCAACAAGATGGCACCCTTTAATGTTACAGACTGAACAGAATAAAAGAATAAAAATAACATGTTGTGAATAAAAGAATCAGAGGGCATAATGTGAACTTAACAGGGTTGCTTTAAGGACAAGGTAACATCAGGTAAAGCCAGTGTATCTTGTCTCGTGGGAGTCAGCTGTACTTCAACCCAAACCAGATTTGAATATTGAAAAAGCATCTGTCAAGTTAGTTGGAAGTTACATTTTGGCTTCCACAATGTAGGCTGGAAAGCAATTGCTCTGAAAGTGTTTAGGTACGTGTATTCCCTCATAAGGAAAATAACAAGTTTCTTGACAATATTGAGTAACCACAACAAATAGCACAAATAGTGGGAGAGACCTGCCTGCTGGAAATAACTGTTAGTAAACTGATCACAAGAGAACTTACATAGAGTGACTAGATCAGCAGGATAAATTAAAGGATGTTTCCAGCAGGAATTCCCTACATGGGAAGGACAGACTTTCAAAAGCTTAGTGAGTAAACTGGCCCATATAAGTAAGGTATATAAATGCTAAGTACAGGACAATGAAGAGTAGATGCAGGCTAAAAATATAAATGCTATCTGAAAGTCATACTCACTGCAAGAGAAATCTAAACAGACCATCCTAAATAGGAAAGGGAATACTGAAGAATAGAAAAGGGGAGGCTGAACATGCTCAGCTCCAGTTCTGTAAGTATTAAGATAGTTTTCTTAAAGGTTTACATCTCAGTTGAATTCAGTAAAATATTTTCTTGTAGATTCATGGTGTATCTCCTCTGTGAATCTCCTGAAATTTATCAACAGATGAACATAAAGTTCATTTTTTCCACCAGAGAGGATGAAACTTCTTCTCTACCTAGCAATGTGATTTTCTTGATATTGATCCTGACTGAAAAGTCTTAGGACCCTTTCGCCACACCTGCATTTCTCCATTGGCCAGGGATCCTTGATTCAATAGGTGTGAACTAGAGACTAACATGACAAAAATTATTCAGGTATTTTGTGCTTTTAAAGGAGACCAAGCAGAGACAGGCAGTGCTGGTGTCCTGCTGACCCGTAACCACCAGGCTTCACTGCCCAGCTACTAGAATTGACGCATACACACACGCGCCTCTTCCCTACGACGGGAGTTCGGCACTTGGCATAAATCATTGCTAACTGCCTACAGAACATAGCTGTATGTTTAACTCGTACTTCAGAGTGGGTAAACGAGGGCACCGACGCCGCCGCCCCAGGGACACCACGGCCCTCCGGAGCGCCGGGCCCGCCATATACAGCTTAGCTTGCAGAGCGCCTGGCGGCACCCCTACACAAAACGGAGGCGCCCGCGCCGGGGCCGCAGTGTGTCCCGTCTGTCGCCTGTCCCCGTCCCGTCTCTCGTCCCCGGCGGGGCGGGCGGGATGTGCCGCTCCCGGCTCACCTCGGCCCCGCGCTGGAGGCAGCTGTCCGCTAGGCGGCGCTGCTAGCCGCCCAGCGGGGCGCTCTGGCGCGCCGCTCACGCTCGACTGCCCGGCGGGGGTGGGGCCTGCCCGCGCAGGCGCCGTGCGCCGCCC